>JAVTVY010028793.1:0-12669 GCA_036873755.1 Hanleya hanleyi
AGTTTGTTCCAGTTCGATTTCAAAATTATTTTACGAAGCAGTTCCAGGTACACGCCTACCTTACGCGTGGTCATTTGTATAATTTATATCGACCTTTCTATCGGACAAATCTTTCTTTACATACTCCTAAAATCATTGCTCCAAAAGAATGGAACAAGGTGCCGTCAACCTTAAAGTCATGTGAATCCATATCACTATTCAAATCAAAACTGAAAGAATATTTACTTAATGTATAAGGCTCTCACCAACCCAGGAATATGTTATATGGCAAACAAATGCACATCGTTCATTTATGATTTCTGTTTATTCACCGAATTTATACTTAATCTTCACCCAGTCTTGTTTATCTAAATCCAGTATAAATCTCAGATTTCCATGATGTATGTGTATAAATTTCAACTTTACTGTACATATGTTTTTTATCTGGTGAATAAACGAACAAACAAACAATCAAAAAACAAACATAAACGAAAATTGAAAATTGACTGACAAATTTCAATTTTCGTTTTTTGTTTTTGTATCTCATTGACGATCAAATTTCAATTTTTAATTTTGCGAAAAACACGAAAATTGAACTGTGCAAGGTGCACGCATACATTTGTCGTAAATGCAAATGTTGTAAGTTTGGAGAAACCAGATCAATTTTAATAAAGTATCGCTCTCGTATTTCTATATGACATAAACTCATTTTGGAAAGCTGGAATACGGGAGCGATGTAGAGCTTTCCATCTTTCTACTTTCAATTTTGCAAGATGAAAAGCTGAATTGTCAAGTGTTACACGGACCAAATAACCCTCGTTGTCATTCAGACATGCGCAAATCCAGGTCAGTGTCGTCACATCGCCCCTTCGCTCCATCGCCCCTTCGCTCCATCGCTCCATCGCTCCATCGCCCCTTCGCTCCATCGCCCCATCGCTCCATCGCTCCATCGCCCCATCGCTCCATCGCTCCATCGCTCCTTCGCTCCATCGCTTCATCGCTCCTTCGCTCCATCGCCCCTTCGCTCCATCGCTCCATCGCCCCTTCGCTCCATCGCTCCATCGCCCCTTCGCCCCTTCGCTCCATCGCCCCTTCGCTCCATCGCCCCTTTGCCCCTTCGCTCCATCGCCCCTTCGCCCCTTCGCCTTCCGGTTTCGCATTCAGACATGCGCACATCCAAGTCAGTGACGAATTACATCGCCCCTTCGCTCCATCGCGCCTTCGCCCCTTCGCTCCATCGCCCCTTCGCGCCTTCGCTCCATCGCTCCATCGCCCCTTCGCCCCTTCGCATAGCCCCTTCGCGGCTTCGCATAGCCCCTTCGTCCCTTCGCATAGCCGCTATTTTCGCATCGCATCGCGCCTTCGCCCCTCCGCATCGCGCCTTCGCCCCTTCGCATCGCGCCTTCGCCCCTCCACATCGCCCCTTCGCGCCTTCGCCCCTTCGCATCGCGCCTTCGCCCCTCCACATCGCCCCTTCGCCCCTTCGCCCCTTCGCATCGCGCCTTCGCCCCTTCGCATAGCCCCTTCGCCCCTTCGCATAGCCGCTTCGCATCGCTATTTTCGCATCGCATCGCGCCTTCGCCCCTTCACATAGTCCCTTCGCCCCTTCGCATAGCCCCTTCGCCCCTCCGCATCTTCGCATGCCACAAACTAAACGCACGCAGCGATGGACCCTATCGGCCATCATAGGTGTGTGCGGTTTATCATTCGGCAATTTTACTGATCATGAGATATTAGCGACACTTACACTTACCTTATACGACATCAATGGCCTTTGTGCCAGTGAGCATGAATACATTATGCCGTCTCCCTATGTAATAGCGACCGGGTACATGAAACAACCGTATTGGAGTTTAATATGGAGAGAATTACAAATGTATTTCAAGCATGATATATTGTCGATCTCATGGAGAAATGGCAATCATTTTGCAGAGTTCAGTTTGTTCTACAAGCTGCAAAAAAGAAAATTTATGCAGAGTTAACTATTAATTTCTGATAAGCTCCCAAGTAGACGACTAAATAAAATAGACAGACTTTAGTATCGAGTGACATTATTCTACTTTGAGAACGCCAATCAAATACAGGCGAATTTTCTGGGATATTTAGCGAGATATAGCCAGTAATTATTTATTATACTCGGTTCACTCAGTAAAAGTGGCGCGACAGGTGAATTACAAACGTCTGGTCCGTCCTTCATAATTCAGCCGTCGTCCATTAAACAATATCCGCGTCCATAACCCAAAGACCTATTCCATATTCCATATAACAGTATTAGCACCAAATTCAAAAAGACAATCATAGTATACATAAACATAGGCTAGTTTCCTGCAAAAGAGAAGCGATCAACAGTTTTCAATGATGCCAGCAAGACGTCATCATGTTCCAAAAATATCAAATCCGTATCGCTGATCAGTATTCTTAATCCATAATAATCGTTGTAAAATCGTCATCTAGAGAATAGATTCCATAGATGGCGAATAATCGTTCCAAGAACGACGAAAACATTAAAACATAGAATATACAACATACATTAAGGCAGTATTCAAACATCGCTTCCTTGATAGATTCACAGCAATCTTAATAAATTGAAATCCTATATGCTTGTCTATCGTATGGTCGCTAGCCTGTAGCGACCATACGATAGAGAAGCATATAGGATTTCAATTTATTAAGATTGAATTCACAGAGATTCATGACTTTGCTCTAGTCTTCTGTTAACCGTTCTCTGATTTTGGCCGCATTTGGCCTATAATTGCTCTCTGTACGAAAGACAGATTTTTGTGCAGAAATGAAGAAGTTAAATTTTGGCTTCCTTCATTGGCGTAAGCAGGGGCGGGGGGGGGGGGGTGGGTGCGGTAGGTGTGCGATCGCATCCCCCTTTACTCATCCAAACATAATTAACAGGCTCTCTTTGCAGGCTTTCAGAACAACAGTATTCCTCATGAAAATAGCATGTACTCTACCAGTAACCTCTTGCGAGTGTGAAAGAAGCTTTTGCGAGCTTGGTTGCGAGCCACGATGGGCACACAGAGGCTGTCCGCTCTAGCTCTGATGAACATTCACCATGGTTTCCATGTAGATTATGATAAAGCCGTGGACATGTTTATGAAGCTGCATCCAAGGAAGATCAATCTTCCAAATTTTGATATTTCAGGAGGGTGATCTGTAAACTGCATTAACTAACGTAGTATTTCAAGCACACTTTACACAGACTGGATAATAAACACGTTTTCATGTACGTCGCTGTATGTGACTTCAAATATGGAATTAATACTCCACATTAAATGCCCGAACAATGGAAAGTGACCTAAACAACCTATGCATTCGAGTGTTCTTTAAAGAATTCAAAAACAGACGTCAACAAAGGACAAGATTAATACTTTATTCTCAGAACTTTTAAGAAATTTAAAACTGAACTCGAGACCGTATGTCCAACAGAGCAACGGTCGGACGGGAATGGCTACCTCGACAATCATCATGTATACTAATTGAATGCGAAGTACCCTTTTCACACTTGAAATGTGAAATGATACTGTTCGCTTCTATTATTTCTCGTCAATCTATAGATAAAAGTCAGTCTGATAAAAGCCGGGAAAACAGCTCAGATCGCGCGTGCGGTCGTTTGAGACCCCGGAGCTTCCGGGGCCTAAGGCGGCCCCTGGACCCTCGCCCTATATCCTGGGATAGTCGCATACCCCTTTGTAATTGGCTGGTTACATCACTGTTCATTAACGTAACGGCATAGGGAATTTTTCCCATGTAAAGGCCATTACTCCATTCCTCTCAGGGAAACTATGTAGTGTTGATAGATTTCTGTCATTACAAACACTCCCAAGCAAACCTTTCCGGTACGTGTTTGTGTACAAACATTATCTGCGTTTTCTCCATATAAATCATTTTGAAACCTTTGATTCTTTGAGAGGATCCTCCCCATGACTTTATCTGCTTATTCCCGTAACTTTCCGGTGATTCGCCAGGATTTGTCTGTTGAGTTAAAGCGAGCCCTGGTCTCTGCCTGATTGAATTGTAAAGGATACAAGACTCATAGCTGTAGAATAGGTGCTGCGCTATAGCGTCAGATAAAGGGTTTATCTACCAGCCAAATTCGTCAACTTGGTAGATGGAAACCAGGGCCCTTAAACTCACCTCACACGTCAACTTACAAATCCCATACCAAGGAGAAAACTTCACGTTCACTCTGATTCATGCCAATAAAACATATTCATTTCTTGTATTCGATGTCGGTCGCTGTTATACTGCTCATTGTAGATTACTAACCTTCCTCTCATTTAGAATTCTGTCTGACATCAGCATTTGTATTACTGCCTCCTCGCTATCTCCACAACAGTACTAGTGAGAAACTATCAGATTTCTTATTATAGACGTCCTTTTTCATTAGGACGATTTTCTAGAGTGTTTCATGTGCTCTAACACTGCTATCTTGGGTTCATATCAGTGTCAGTGTGTGTCGGGTTACTTTATTGTAATGCCACGACTGGTCGGCGTCGGGCCACTCAGGTATTTGTTCTGAATAAGAACTTGCATTCTATAAAAACTCCCTCGTTTTGGCCTTTGTTCTATCTGGCTTTCACATAATTCCTCATTTTCCATCATATGACTTGATTGGCCATGTACATGGTATAGATGCGATTATTACTATGGGAAGTTTGATTTATTGTTCCAACAATGCGTTATTAAATTACAATTCCAAGAAAGGGTCATTATACTTATACGTTATTAAATTACAAACAAACCTGCACGATAGACCATCTGCAATTAGTCGTACGGTAACAGTGTTTATACCGAGCTGTGCTCCCAATCAAGCCTAGATGGACCATTTATTTACACTGGAGAAAGGAGTTATACAAGGCGTCACTAATCCTTTTCGTTTCAACTCTTGCCATTGTGGCAAATCCTACGCTCGCAACAGGCACTTCCACAACATTCAGCAAAGGGTTTTAAAGTCTTCTCACTCGAAGGAATGGGCTTGACAGAAAACCACTCTTATCACTGGATCCCCGTCACAGCGAGCCCCTACAACCGCCCAGTAACGCATCGACTTCGACGACATCGTTGTCTGAGGAAAACACCAGGAGTTCAATCTCAACACAGGAGGACGATGACAATACCACCATTCACCCCGTACACCATACCAGCTACGTTGAGACTGAAAACCGCCCAGAGGCGCACACGCCCCTTGGGGACATACTGGGTGAATCACTGCGATGTGCGGACCTTGATATTACCATCTCGGACTGGACCACCATCACTTCAACTGGGACATATTCTTAGATCAAATCTCACATTCACATATTTAATTCGTCCTCATAAAACTTTGATTGTTTTTGTATAACAACATTATGTCTTTTTTTCTGAAGGTCAACTATAGCCTATTTATGCTCATCAACACACAGACCACACTAGCAACACTTGCTAGGCCCAGCCTTCAAAATATGGCCCAGTACCCGCCTATAAACGTACAAGCAGACGTTTTTCTTCTTGCCGATCGATTTCCGGCCGACGCTAGCTTTCTATAGGCCGATTACCGACCGACGCCAGCCCTCTACCGGCCGAAACCAGCCGACGTCTGGCACTCGGGAACCATCACCGGCCGACAACCGGCTGACGCGCGCCAACCCCCAGTCGACAATCGGCCGACATACGTCCTCCACCGGCCGGCGTCCGTAATTGTTTCCATATATTTAAGAAAATCAACTCCATCGTTGTTTCATTTACTGGGGAACAGCTCAATAGGGTGAAGTCATAATATACGGTCTTAAAGTGGACAAAGGTCATAGAAGTCGTATAAATTACAACACATATAAGGGAAGTGGGAAGAGGTGCCGACATACTGACTGCGTCACATGGCTTCACAGAATAGTCTCCTGGTTAATCTATTCTAAAGCACATACCAAGAATCTAACGATTCGTGATATGTGTTGTATCTCAGGTACGTTTTTATTGTACCTGTTCATGTGGCAACCTGGATGATATGACCACACGGCCCCTAGCACCGGCATAAGCGGTATTAGATACAAATCTAGAGAGCTATGATGGAAATGCTCTGACAACTCGCATACTGGTAATTGGTGAGCTGTTTCGCTGTGACAACTCGTGCATTGAAGATTGGTGAGCTGTATCGCGGACAATGGGCGTGTCGCTTATATGTAATGCTCAGTGCAATTGCCGAAAGTTAAACCAAACACACCCCTATGACCGTATACGGAAGTATTTACCTTTTGTCCTAGTTAAATCCAATACATTATGACCTCACCTGATGTAGTTCAGCCCCAAGACAGGAAATTATTTCCATATATACATACTGCATCATTAGTGACTGACAGTCATACCAAATTTTTAATTCTATATAGCAACCAGGAGTAATCCTGTCTCCTTTCTTCAGTTCTTGGACGATTATTTAACTGGCGATGGGCATTGTCTTCAGATAGTCAGGACAGATTTATATTTCCCGAAGAATTTGTTTTATTGTATACACATGGAACTTTCATATTTTCTGTTAGTGTGCAATGTCTTCAGGCTGCATGCATCTCATGGTCTAGAAGTTAGTGTATATTATGGAAACTATGAGTGAATATCTCAGAAACGAAAACGGCAATTTTCGTTATAGGCTAAATAAATAGGCAAAATTGTATATTAATACGACTCAATGTTTTCAGTATTACAGAAATATCATAGGAATATATCGACAAATATAAAAAAATGAACCTATGTTTTTAATTTGTGTTGAAATGAAACAGATGATATACATGTTATCTGAAAATTTGAGAAAACAAGTTCATTTCTATCGAAAATGTTATCCATTTTCCAGTCGTGTTGGACAACCATGTCATAACGGACATTCTCTTAATATCTACGGTGATATGTTAATGAATTATTGATTATTTATTATTATTATTATTATTATTTTTTTTTTTCTGTAAATCAAATTATTTCTAATCAACTAGGTTATTCTATATGTATATATACTTAATTATCTTCGCTTGATTGTATATCTGCTCGATAACGGGCGCTGTGATCAGCAAATAAAGAACCTTGAACCTTGAACCTTGGGTCGAGTGAGGTATCAAAGTGAAGGTTAGGTGAAGGAGCATCTAATGGGCTGGGTGTGGGGTTGAAATATCGTCATTCTGCGCATGCGCGGCGGCCGAAGGGTATGAAAATAGCCTTTTTGGAGCTAGGGGAGCCCCTAAGGGTCCGATGGGGTCGAGTGAGGTATCAAATTGAAGGTTAGGTGAAGGGGCATCTGATGGGCTGGGCGCGGGGTTGAACTATCGGCATTCTGCGCATGCGCGGAGGCCAAAGGGTATGAAAATAGCCTTTTTGGAGCTAGGAGATTGACTACTGGTCCAGTGGGGTCGAGTGAGGTATCGATGTGAAGCATTCGTGAAGGGGCATCTGATGGGCTGGGTGTGGGGTTGAAATATCGGCATTCTGCGCATGCGCGGTGGCCCAAGGGTATGGAAATAGCGGTTTTGGAGCTAGGGGAGTCCCTAATGGGCCAATGGAGTCGTATGAGGTATCAAAGTGAAGCATTCGTGAAGGGGCATCTGATGGACTGGGCGTGGGGTTGAAATATCGGCATTCTGCGCATGCGTGGTGACCCAAGGGTATGGAAATAGACGTTTTGGAGCTAGGGGAGCCCCTAATGGTCCAATGGGGTCGAGTGGGGTATCAAAGGGAAGCATTCGTGAAGGGGCATCTGATGGGCTGGATATGGGGCTGAACTATCGGCATTCTGCGCATGCGCGGTGGCCCAAGGGTATGAAAATAGCCGTGTTGGGAGCTAGGGAGCCCCTAATGGACCAATGGGGTCGAGTGAGGTATCAAAGTGAAGCTTATGTGAAGGGGCATCTGATGGGCTGGGTGTGGGGTTGAACTATCGGCATTCTGCGCATGCGCGGTGGCCCAAGTGTATGAAAATAGCCGTGTTGGGATGTAGGGGAGCCCCTAATGCACCAATGGGGTGGAGTGAGGTATCTAAGTGAAGCATTCGTGAAGGGGCATCTGATGGGATGGGTGTGCGGTAGGAATATCATTCTGCGCATGCGCAGATGCAATACGGAGGTCTCGTCCAATCAGAAGCGAGTATTTCAAATCCGTCCCAGAGCTCTCGTCAATCAGAAGCGAGTATTTTGATCCGGTGCATTATGGGACATATCCAAGATGGCGGCACGTATGTTCAAGATGGCGGCACATCCGGTGTCGAAAACTGGCCATTTTGTCGGATGTGGTCACTTAGTGTCGAAAACTGGACCCTGTATGACGTCACTTCCGGGTTTTTCACTAAAAACTACATCCAAACATAGAAGAGTTCCTAATGTTTCCTCTTAGACGTCCGTATGTTCAATCGCCGGTGGGTTTTCCCGCCCCGCCCCAGCGCCCCGCAGCGCGAGCGCGCGCGCGAGTTCTCCGGAAGTGCGCGTCATCCCCGGCAGTGCGCGCGCGGACGCGGGTCAAAAGGTCAAAGGGTCACCTCCAGGTCAGACGGTCCAATGTCCAATGAGACAATGTTGCGACATCGCTATAGTCAGAGCTTGAGCACAATAAAAAATTCTAGATTCTAGGGGATTCTAGATGAACCTGGGAAAGATGGGCAGTTCCATTTGGACCAATCAGCGGTCGAGAAAAAGAGCCAATCAGCGGTCGAGAAAAAGAACCAATCAGCGATCGAACAATCAGCCAATGGAATTGGGGTATTCACGGTGTGCTTTCGCTGACGTCCGCGCCTACATCTGGGTTCTTGTACACCCGGGTAATGTTTTTCTGGACATGGATGGGTTACCTTTGGCTCCATTCTAGGCCACTGATTGACTAATACGGTGTTCAAAGCCACTTTCATGCATTATGCTCATAGAACTTATAGTCATAATCTATACGTGTTGGACGAGTCTCTTCACTCACCGTATACACGTACCTCAATGAAATGCCCGCTCCAACCCTAGACCAAAGACACGTACTTGGTCTGTAGGCTGATTTCATTGGCTCTCTATTTTTTACTATAGTGCTCTTGCCTTCTAAACTTGATGGGTTACATTTTGACCCCATCCTACACCACTGATTTCAGTTTGGCTGAATCTCCACATTGGGCATTGATGCATTAGGAATAAAACACACAAGACAGGGTTTTTTGGTGAGATCTCATTTTTTTTTTTTTTATTCATTGAACAACAACAACGTGAGAACAACCACGTGAAAACTCAAGCCCAGAACAAGGGGCTTGTCATTAACTGAAGCCCAGAACAAGGGGCTTGTCATTAACTGAAGCCCAGAACAAGGGGCTTGTCATTAACTGAAGCCCAGAACAAGGGGCTTGTACATTGAAGCCCAGAACAAGGGGCTTGTCATTAACTTAAGCCCAGAACGGGGCTTGTACATTGAAATGATGGGCGGCCCAGTCATAGAGGAGTACATCGCGGTCCTCGGCCTGGGAGTACTCGTCAAACATCTGTACGATAGTAGATAAGGGTCTTCCCCGGCATCGATGGTACAGGTAAAACAAGCAATATTGTCCGCACACGCCACTGGTCAGGCTTTGCAACGTTTGACTGTTCAAACACCACGTCTCTGTGCCTTGATCCATGAAGTCTGTTAAATCGGGATGGAGGGGTGGCAGACCGTACGGGTCAAAGTATTCCCCCTGCTCTTCTGTCAAGTACACGCCCACCCAGTGTTCACCGGGTCGATCCATCGGGTCCGTGTTGAGAACGTAAGCAGCCGGATACATACGGTCTAATGGAAACACATCTCGGGCGAACACCCCTTGAAAGACCCTACGTGTCTCTGGGTCATTCTCCAGTACGGTGGTTATCTGGTCTGTATCCATGTTAGGTGGAGAAGTCACACAGGACGTTGCGCGCCTTGTCCACTTGAATGATGTTGTCAAACTCGGCGTAGCAGATCACATTGACGCTGGTCGCCAGGGCTCGTGCAAAGTGGATTTCCAACCGTAAATTGCCTTGCTTGGTCAGGGCCAGCTGATGGTCGTTCTCTAAGGTGGGGTCAGATCGAAACAGAACAACGTGTATCCGTTCGCGTAGTCCTCCCGACTGATCATATTCCCTTCGTCCTGGTTGATTTGACCGGTGGCTGTAAACAGGCTCTGATAGGCTCGAATGAAATTCCTCCGCCCAAAGTTCGGGGTTAAGGCCGTGGCTGGCACCTGTTGTCCATCCCCATGCAGGGCCACAAAATTGATGCCGAAATGTTTAAAGTCAAACGGATTCTCTGGGTAGGCTCCGCTGAAACTGGTATTTTCCACACAGGCCAGGATCAATCGCTTGGGTAGTTCCCCCAGGAACAGGTTTTCTTTGTTGGCGCCCATATTTCCAGCAGGCACAGAGAACACTTTGGTTTGTACACGTCGGATAGGGTACTGGGCTGGTTTTTGTTTCCAAGGCTTTCATGTGTCCCAATTGAACGGCTGGATTCGGTTTCACTTTTCGGACATACAGGACTGCGTCTTGGATGACAATCTTATAGTCCGCTACATGCCCCTCTACGTTAGTGGCCATCAAGGCGAAGGTGGGAGGCGCCCGTATCAGTCGGGTTTTGATGGGGGTCTTGTTCAAGAGGTACCGGTCTTGCATGAACATGTCTGCATGCAGTCGACCCATCATATCCACCGAGGCACTGTTCGCAGTGAAAGCCTTCCGTTTGTTATATCCCCCATTGTCCGCCGTGTCCATGTGCTCGGCCGTGTCCTTGTAGAATAAAGCGGTTGTCAGCTGAGATTTTTAGCCTCTCGGCCATACGACAACAGTGTCTCGATGTAGGCTCGATAGGGGTACGTGTTGGTGGAGTCACTGATGAGTTTGTCGCTGAGAAAAATATCCACCTGCTGAAACATCGAGTGCAGCCAGAGATTCGTCAGGCCCACCGTTGCTTGGTCAGCGATTCTGGTGCCAGCTCCATTGACCACCTTGGCTTTCACATACAAGTAGGTATGGGCTAAATCCACATAGGCCGTATCCGCATTGCTGATGGTGAACTCGATGGGTCCGGTTTCGTTGATGCTGGAGAGCGGGAGATGCTCCACCCATAATCCTTGTTCGACACTGGTTTGTGTGGGCGGCACGGTCCACAAATCAAATTCACTGTTGGTGGAGGGGCAGGACTCGGCGTGGATTAAGGCCATGTTTAAGAAAAGATATCCCGGGTCTTCTTGGATGTGCGTCGTCGCTGGGTCGGTCGTCGACTGGTGCGTGATCTCGGTGGGGCAGCTCTTTTATTCCCTACGGTGCGTTGTGCTTTGGCCACCAAGATGCCTCCCGCTTCTTTGGCCCGTCGTTTCAAGGCTTGTCGGGGTGCCGTACCCCCCAAGACATCACCGGCCACTTGCAGTCCACTGCGTACCGCTTGTTTGCCGATTGCTTTCACACCCCGCGTCACCAAGGGCAGGAACGTTTTCACAATGCTGCCGAGTATGTTCCCCAGACCATGTCCTCGTTGCATGCGTGCACCGCTAAATACCGGAAAGCCACCCCCGGCCTGTTGGGCATAATAGTCGGCATAGCTGCCGGCATCGCACTCGTAAGGTACTTTCATTATGCAAAGTGGGGAGCACGTGCTTGTCGAAAATGAAGTGTCAGCACCACTTTTCCTCGTTCGAATGCCACCGCTCGTCCCGTGTCATCACTTATATCCACCGTGATCGTGTTGATATCGGTATGTCGTACGGGCAGGTACATGATATGGTTGAAACTGTGGGTGACTTGATCGCCATACGTCTTTTTAATGGGGACCACCCGTAACAGAGGTGTGTTGATATCGCCCACGATGTGGTTGCCCACCACGTCCGAGTAGACGTAGAGTCCGTACATACCCGACTTCATATCCATCGGCATCTCGCCATGGTGTTGGTTGGGACCAGCGAACGTCTGTAGATCGAAACCCAGCATTTGCTGTAGTGTAGGACTGAGTTTCACATTCACGGTATCGGTGACAGTAAGCTGTGCCTTGTCGTTGTGTACGTTGACATCGAAGAACACGTTTCTCTTGAAGCGCAAGGCTATCAGGCGTGTTGCACTATCCGTCACCCCCCGTAGCCCCTTATCATGCATCAGTCTTGACAGCCCACCCATGAACTCTTTGGGGGTATCGTATTGGCCTTCGGGCAGGGTGAGTCGGGTGTTTTTGCCTTCGTAGGTGACCTCGTACCACACTTCATTGGCTCGCACGTTGTACCACGAGTAAGGGTATTGGATATCCACGAGGGCACATTCCCACCGGCCAGGTAAATGTAACGGTTGCGGTAACTGGGTGACGTACTTGGCCACAGTGTTGTCAGGAAACACATCCAGCGAACTGTTACTGGGTAGGGTCAGGTAAAACATGGCGACTGAGCTGTCCTGCTGCTGCTGTTGGTTTTAATAGGCCTTCCAGGCCTTGGGCGGTTGTGTCCGGCGTCGTGTTCGTCGCGTTGACTTGCTACGTGTCACGGCTCTGGAGATGTGGGGTGTCTTGATCAAGGGTGTTTTTTTATAGGCGCGAAAGAAAGTGCCCGTTGTGGTGGTGTTTTGGGGGTGACTCCGGTTCCCATTCGGCTTCCCAAGAAGGTAGTGGGCCACTCGGTGATTGCTGGGTTTGCTGCATAAAGGCCCAGCGGTGGGGGTTCCCCACCAATTCCTGTGGTACCTGCATGTCTTTCAAGCCTTGAGCGAACACCTCCCA
>JAVTVY010028794.1:0-12298 GCA_036873755.1 Hanleya hanleyi
ATTCTCTCTGATTTTCATATGTTGACAGAGAGAAATAAAAATTAGCTTTTTTACCTCGAAATGACAGAAATACACTACTTCCTTGTCCTACTATTCAAGAATCATAATACTCAATGCCCTGTAATTATTCTGAGTATGCAACCAAACGCTGAGCTACGCCAATTGATCGATTTCTTTCTTGCGTAACATTTCATTTTTGGCATTTCAACCGCACCTCATGAAGTTCGCAAAACCGCGCCGCGTCGTTTCGGGTCTGTTCTCAGGGACTATTTTGTGTCGCCTTTGTTTCCTTTCCTCTTGTTTGCTACTCCACCGCTACGGGGCGTATAACGGTTCCCCATTATGGTGCTGCATAACAATGCATTCGGCTACAATTGTTTTTTAATGAATGCATGTATTCAAAAATTCAGATAGAACGCTGATTCTTTTTCAGAATAATGTCGGTATAATGTCGTTTTCCGCAGGCCTATATTGTCGCTTTTGTCATAAAAACAATGTCCGTATAATGTCGCCTCGAATCCCAACCACCTCGCTGGGGGTCTAATAATACCCCAGCAACCAGTCAGATTTTTGGACGGGATTCGAGGCCTTCGCGCACGTCGCCGTAAGTGCCATCATATATAGTAAAATAGATGTTTGCCGAACATTTCGATTACTTTTCAAGTCTGCATAATAACTCTGTTGACCTAGCGTTAAAAAGAATTATCTGGAGATTATTTCCCCTGTTTATCTGGACAGAGCATATGAAAAGTAGTTCGCTCATGTGTAACACTGAAGGAGTTGTTCGGCCGGATTCAAACTGAACCGTGCGTAAGTGGGTTTCCCCCTCTACGTCACAGCAACGTAGTAAAAGTTATCTTCCTCTATTGGAGGCAGGGATGGTAAATGAGCCTGCGAAATGGAGCATGCGCTGTGAGGAGGATAGTAGTATAGCCACCGCATATTCTACCAACTTGACCTACTTTCGAGACCGGTCACGTGGCCGCTGCATGTTATAGTATTGGAAGAGGATATTCACGGCCCTTGACCTCTGAGGCCGCAGGTTAAGGCCGCTATAGTTCCGGCAAAGGGCCCCTGGGCATGTATTCCTCCGCGATGATGCGGTCTGGCGGCGATGCGGTCGCGGAAAAAAGCCTCCACGGACAGAAAGTAGTCCCAAATACGCGGGGAGCATTTTGGGGCGAGAGGGGCCCCTATTGGACCGATTGGTTCGAGTGAGGTGTGAAAGTGAAGCGCTCCTCCAGGGCCATCAAGTCATTGGCGGGTGCATGTAAAAGTTTCTCCAGAAAAAATATAAAAAGCGGAACACGGACTTTACCCGTACAATAGGGGAAAACTATCAACCCTATCCAAAATGGGTAAAATCGGTCCCCGGGCTTATCGTGGCCTGCCTATCAAGCCATGTGTGGGTGCATGTAAAAGTTTCTCCAGAAAAAAAAAAAAAATTCGGAACACGGACTTTACCTGTGCCTGTATGGTCATTTTTTTGTATTTTACTATGGGTTGTTTGGTCTTGTTTTTCACATCTCACCACGTAAAACACGATGGGAAAGGTCTCGGAGCTAAGCGGTGAAATTTTTCGAAAAGTTCACGGAGGTCTGTATAGGGTGCTGCTGGAAATAGACCCTTGGTATAGCCCTTCCGTCTTTCTGAGTTGCCAAACCATCCAGAAAACTCCTATAAAAGTATATATTTTCTTCATGGGAATGCTCATACCATTAATTCAGCATACAAGCCAGTTATGCAAATTCAACCCGGGATAAATTTTCCTCCCTCGGAACGTACTCCATATTTTCTGGAAAATCTACTAAAATGACCCAAAATACGCCATATTTCGTTCATTTCCTGGAAAAATCTTGACAATCGATTTCAATAACATTTCTTCTCAGTGTTCCCCGTCTCGAGGCGAGATAAAAAAGCTATTCAAAATATGGGGTCGACCAGGCCGTTTTTTGTCACATATTTCATGTGTAACATTACCCTATTTTTAAACTCCTGAAAAACGTACGAAACTGAGGCTGACGAAGGTTGACTTCGTGGTCCGACTCTCCATATAGCTCAACCGAGCCACCCATCCGCATATGTCATTTTGAAGGAATGGTAGTACCCAGAAGCTTGGTACTGTAAATACTGGTTACCAAAAAGGGAAGGATAATTAACATGTGGTCAGACCCGGGCGCTCTGCTGTATTAAAATTTTTGATAATAATAATCCGAAGCTATGGACTACTTCCTATAGGCCCATAGGCCCATACTGGCTAAGTGGATAGGTCCATACTGGGCAATTCACACATGTTCATTGCGGTATGGGTTGTTTGGTCTTGCTGTTCACGTCTCATCACGTAGAACACGATGGGAGGGGTCTCGAAGTTAAGCGGTGAAATTTTTCGAAAAGTTCACGAAGGTCTGGATAAGCCCACAGGTCCCTACTGGCTCAGTGGATAGGTCCACACTTGGCATTTCACACATGTTCATTGTGGTATGGGTTGTTTGGTCTTGTTTTTCTCGTCTCACCACGTAGAATACGATGGGAGGGATCTCGAAGTTAAGCGGTGAAATTGTTCGAAAATTTCACGGAGGTCTGGGTAAACCCATAGGCCCATACTGGCTCAGTGGATAGGTCCATACGGGACAATTTACACATGTTCATTGCGGTATGGGTTGCTTGGTCTTGTTTTTCACGCCTTACCACGTAGAACACGATAGGAGGGGTCTCGAAGTTAAGCGGTGAAATTTTTCGAAAAGTTCACGAAGATCTGGATAAGCCCATAGGACCAAACTGGCTTAGTGGATAGGTCCATACTGGGCAATTCACACATGTTCATTGCGGTATGGGTTGTTTGGTATTGTTTTTCTCGCTTCACCACGTAGAACACGATAGGAGGGGTCTCGAAGTTAAGCGGTGAAATTTTTCGAATAGTTCACGGAGGTCTTGTTGTCTTTTTGAATTTGGTGCTAATACTGTTATATGTAATATGGAATAGGTCTTTGGATTATGGACGCGGATATTTTCTAATGGACGACGGCTGAATTATGGATGACGGACGAGAAGCTTGTAATGGATAAGCCCATAGGCCCATACTGGCTCAGTGGATAGGTCCATATTGGGCAATTCACACATGTTCATTACGCTATGGATTGTTTGGTCTTGTTTTTCTCGCCTCACCACGTAGAACACGCTTGGAGGGGTCTCGAAGTTAAGCTGTGAAATTGTTAGAAAAAGTCACTGTGCGCATTCTTAGTGGGTAAATAGCGCTGGGTGGACGTTTTGGGGATTAGGTGAGCCCCTAGTGGTCCCATGGTGTCGTATGAGGTCTTATTTTGAAGCTCTCGTGGAGGAGCATCCAACTGGACTAACTTGTCGTCCGTTTTCAATATTCTGCGCATGCGCAGTCTGGCCGTAGTATAGAAAGCAGGCATTTTGGGAGTGCGTGGGGGTGTATTTGGGGTAGAGAAAGAGATGTTAAAGTGAAGCTTTGTGGGGTAGAGTCAGATTGGCGTGTTTTTATGGCAAGTCGCGTCAATCTGCGAATGCGCAGTTGGGTGTAGTAAGTAAAGTGGTCATTTTGGGGTGCGTGAGGGTGTGTTTGGAGTAGAGATGGACCACTATTGGCCCGAATGTGTCGTGGGAGGTGTCATTTTTTAGCTCTCGGGGTGTAGACCCCGATTTGAATGATGTCCACAGCATCTGTGACGTCATAGGTGACGTCATCAGGACGAGTAGTAGCGAAAGTGGGCATTTTGGGGAAGTGAAGGAATGTATTTGGTGTAGAGAGGAACCATCCTTGGTCCAAATGCGTCGTGTGGGGTGTCATCTTGTAGTTCTCGTGGTGCAGACCACCATTTGAGTAATGTTCACATCATCTGTGACGTCATTGGTGACGTAAACAGTACTAGTAGTAGCGAAAGTGGGCATTTTGGGGCAGTCAAGGAAGGTATTTGGGGTAGAGATGGACCATCTTTGGTCCGGATGCGTCGTGTTGGGTGTCAAAGTGAAGCTCTCGAGGTGTAGACCACGACTTCAGGCATGTCCATGTCATCTGCGACGCCATTGTTGACGTCATCAGTAGGAGTAGTAGCGAAAGCGGGCATTTTAGGGAAATGAAGGAATGTGTTTCGGGTAGACAGGGACCATCCTTGGTCCGAATGTATCGTGTAGGGTGTCATCTTGTAGTTATCTGCATGTGAACGCATCTACACACTTGATGGTCGCATCGTGCATGAATACTACATATGACTTGATACTGTGAACTATAACTGTAAACGTTCAGGATGTTCGAGTGGTCTAAGGCGCCAGTCTCAAGTGCCGGTCTGCACATGCAGGGCGTGGGTTCGAATCCTACTCCTGACATATGAGTTGTTTACTTGATACTTCTGATACAATAGTTAAAACTATAACTGTAAAGTCAGGATGGACGAGTGGGCTAAGGCGCCAGTCATAAGTGCTGGTCTGCGCAATGCTGGGCGTGGGTTCGAATCCTATTCCTGACACATGAGTATTTTTGTATATACACCTTTTGTATTATACAATATTTGTCCTGTATTATACAATAGATGTTCTGTATTATACCATATCTGTGCTGTATTATACCATATCTGTGATGTATTATACAATATCTGTACTGTATTATACCATATATGTGCTGTATTATTCAATATTTTTCCTCCATTATACCATATCTGTCATGCATTATACCATATCTTTGCTGTATTATACCATATCTGTCCTGCATTATACCAAATCTGTGTTGTATTATACCATATCTGTCCTGAATTATACCATATCTGTACTGTATTATACCATACGTGTCCTGTGCCATACAACATCTGTCCTTTATTATACCAAATCTTTCCTGTATTGTACCATATTTATCCTGTATTATACCATATCTGTCCTGAATATGCTGTATTATACCATATCTGTCCTGTATTATACCAAATTTGTGCTGTATTATACAATATGTCCTGTATTATTCAATATCTGTCCTGTATTATACAATATTTGTCCTGTATTATACCATATATGTCCTGTATTATACCATATCAGTCCAGTATTATACCTTATCTGTGCTGTATTATACAATATCTATCCTGTATTGCATCATATATGTCGTGTACTATACCATATATGTGCTGTATTATACAATATCTGTCCTCTATTATTCAATATCTGTCCTGCATTATACCATATATATTCTCGTGTCTCCGATTGGAGGGGCTGGGTCGTGGAAATTACGTCATTCTGCACATGTGCAGTTGTGGAGTAGTAGTTAAAGGGAAGTTTCGGAAGCGTGCAAGGGCACTATATCACATCGGGGTATATATTTCATCCAAGTATAGCGGATAGCGGTTGTCGTGAATAACAACAAGTTCAGCAATGTTTATACAGTTTATGACCTCCAATGTTACATCATGCCCAGGCTAGGGGAGCCGCCCTTGGTTTGTTTAGTATGCTCACAGCAAAACAAATTGAAATATCAAACACCATGTTTTATTATTTAACGTACTGTCACATTAGGTACAAGTGTTTACTGAGCTCAAGTCAACGATCAGCATGTAGACATAGAGGGTATATACGGCGTGTTATGCTATTCATCAGTGCACGGGTGACGCATTCAGCCGAGGGGGTTGATCAGTTTAACCACGAAGAGCGTAACATTGGTGTTGGGGCGTTGACCTTGTGCCCATTCCAAGGGGTCCACAGTGTCCAGTTTCTCCAGCATCGTCTCTAGCGACGCCCGGTTAATGATGGTGAAAGGATGGTGGTACACCTGGTTGTTGGCACTGGAAATTGCGCAGTTGATCTGTCTCCTTATGCTGCAGCACATAACCAAACGCCATATTTAATTTGAAGGCCGTAGCTTGGTCATTGAAGATGGCTTCCACGTAGCTGCGTAGACGGGTGGGGTCGGTCAGTCGGGCGATGACGGTGGAAACAGTGCCGTATCATGGGCCAATGGCGCTGATATATGTCACTCACTGGATGGTCTTCGTGTAACAGATCGCTAGGAACGTTTATGGGTTCGTCCGCGAAGTGTGCTTTACCCTCCACGTCGTACAAAATCTGGCCCAAGGTCTTGAGGTCGGAATTTGACTGTTGAATTAGGGCGACATCATCATCGACCCTCGTGCGATGGGTGGCAGCTCCCGCTGTCTCGATACCGGTGCCTACGGGCTCCTCTACCTGAAAACGTGAGTGCGGAACAGGGTATAGTGTGCGTTGGTGTCGCAGCAACTGACTGGTCAGTTGAAAAAGCCGACCACATTCCTCGCATGGACGCTTGGGTGGCCCATGAATTGAACGTTCATGGCGCTGTAAATGATCAGTATACATATCGTACAGCTATACCGGGCGGTTCCGTCGTGCTTGGTAGCCTCATAGCGGCGCAAGTCGTGTAGACGAGCGAATGATTTCGAGCACGTAGTAGAAGTGAACATATTGGTGGTTGACAGAGTGTGTGATGAAACGGCCAGGCTGCTTCCCTTTTATAACACGCTAGCTGGTGATCTATTTTTAGCACACTCAGTTCAACTACCCCCAAGTCGAGGACCGAGATGTACTGGTGTACAACTGGGCCGCATTGCGCGCGCGCGCGTGTGTGCGTGTGTGTGTGTGTGTGTGGGCAGTGGGTTTTACACCCGGGACCTTGTCAAAGTTTCAGGAGTTTCAAGATTTCTAGAAACTGTTCTTAAGTCGGTTGTTATAATACAAGAGAAATGAGAAAAGTTAGTCTGAATGTGAATGTATATGTACGGAGGATCCTTCGTCTTCGTTTTGTAGTATTTTTATTTTGTTTATTTTTTGCACGTGTCATCATTGGGTACTGGAAGCAAAGACAAATCTCTTTGACATTTTGGCATGAGCTAAGAAACATGCTTAAGATTTTATAATTAGGAACGAATGCTAATTCTGTTCTGTTTACTGGGCTAGTTTGAGATATCTCTTTTAAGATACCATGCTCGAAAATAGTAGGATGGTACAATATTTAGTACTGAAGGGATCCGGTCCGCGCAGTAATGTTGAAACTTCAAAAGTGTATCTCCCTTGGATCGAAACATGCAGTAGTCTACAGCTGTCGAGTTGTGACGTTGTGTCACAGGAGTGACGCCCCTTCATGTAGCCGACCCGCCGGCATACGAAAGGGTGGGGCAGTTCACTTGCAACTGCATGGACTAAAGAAAACTGATTTAAAATTTGAAGGAATACATTTTAATTCCGAATTATTTTAACTCCTTGATATGGAAGGTGAAGGTATGGATATTCTGTATAGTCAATATATAGAATATGCCCCATCGTTTGATCTGCCGACTCTTGTGATGCAACGTCACAACTCGGGAATACCGTATTAATTTGAAGCGTAACTTGGATTTTCGAATCGGATCAAAAAGGTATCTTGTACAACTAGGCCCCATGTGGGACCTGTGTACCACATTTCAGAAAGATCCATGAAATATTTCCTGAGAATTCACGATAACTACGTTTCAAGGGGAAATTCAAGATGGTCACCTGGCCGCCATATTGGATTTTCGAATCGGACCAAAAAAGGTATCTTGCACAACTGGGCAACAAGGGGAATCCGTGTACCAAATTTGAGGAAGATCCCTGCAGTACTTCCTGAGAAATCTCGATAACAAAGTTGCATGGGAAAATCAAATATGGCCGCCTGTTGGCCATATTGGATTTTCGAATCGGACCAGAAAAGGTATCGTGCACAACTAGACGACAAGGGGAACCTGTGTACCAAATTTGACAAAGATCCATGCATAGTTCCTGAGAAATCGCAATAACAAAGTTTCATGGGGAAATCCAAGAGGGGCGCCTGGTTGTCATACTGGACTTTCGATTCGGACCGAAAAAGGTATCGTGCACAACCAGACCCTAAGGGGAATCTGTGTACCAAATTTGAGAAAGATCAATGCAGTACTTCCTGAGAAATGACGATAAAGTTTCATGGACAAATCCAAGATGGCTGCCTGGTGGCCATACTGGATTTTCGAATCGGACCAGAAAAGGTATCTTGCACAACTAGAGATAGATCCAGATTTGAGATAGATCCATGCAATAGTTCCTGAGAAATCGTGATAACAAGGTTTCATGAGAAAATCCAAGATGGCTGCCTGGTGGCCATATTATATTTTCGAATCGCACCAGAAAAAGGTATCTTGCACAACTAGACCCCAAGGGGAACCTGTGTACCAAATTTGAGAAAGATCCATGCAGTAGTTCCTGAGAAATCGTGATAACAAGGTTTCATGGGGAAATCCAAGATGGCTGCCTGGTGGCCATATTGGATTTTCGAATCGGACCAGAAAAAGGTATCTTGCACAACTAGACCCCAAGGGGAACCTGTGTACCAAATTTGAGATAGATCCATGCAGTAGTTCCTGAGAAATCGCGATAACAAGGCTTCATGGGGAAATCCAAGATGGCTGCCATGTGGCCATATTGGATTTTCGAATCGGACCAGAAAAGGTTTCTTGCACAACTACAGCCCAAGGGGAACCCGTGTACCAAATTTGGGAAAGATCCATGCAGTAGTTCCTGAGAAATCGTGATAACAAGATTTCATGGGGAAATCCAAGATGGCTGCCTGGTGGCCATATTGGATTTTCGAATCGGACCAGAAAAAGTATCTTGCACAACTAGATCCCAAGAGGAACCTGTGTACCAAATTTGAGATAGATCCATGCAGTAGTTCCTGAGAAATCGCGATAACAAGGCTTCATGGGGAAATCCAAGATGGCTGCCATGTGGCCATATTGGATTTTGGAATCGGACCAGAAAAGGTTTCTTGCACAACTACAGCCCAAGGGGAACCCGTGTACCAAATTTGGGAAAGATCCATGCAGTAGTTCCTTAGAAATCGTGATAACAAGGTTTCATGAGGAAATCCAAGATGGCTGCCTGGTGGCCATATTGTATTTTCGAATCGCACCAGAAAAAGGTATCTTGCACAACTAGACCCCAAGGGGAACCTGTGTACGACATTTGAGAAAGATCCATGCAGTAGTTCCTGAGAAATCGTGATAACAAAGTTTCATGGGGAAATCCAAGATGGCTGCCTGCTGGCCATATTGGATTTTCGAATCGGACCGGAAAAGGTATCTTGCACAACTAGACCCCAAGGGGAACCTGTGTACCAAATTTGAGAAAGATCCATGGAGTAGTTCCTGAGAAATCGCGATAACAAGAATTGTTTACGGACGGACGACGGACGGACTGACTGACTGACTGACTGACGGACGGACGTACGGACGGACGACGGACCACGGACGAAAACTGATTTGAACAGCCCACCATCTGGTGATGGTGGGCTAAAAATATAAAACTGAGGCCAATATAGTACATGCATATAGTACATGCATATTTTGTTTAAACTAAAAATAAACTCATCATATAAATTCAGATATGAGTAAGTGGTGAATAAAAACGAGATTTGATTAAATATCCTCATCCTGGTGAACACCGTGAATGAGGACCTCACATGGTATCCTCAGACACCAATGTCCAACCAGAACAAGCAAAGACATCATTTAAAACAAAACTCTTTAATAGTGCAGAAATATTATTATAATTTCTTAACCACAAATAAGAAAATATATATTAAATTATTCTAGAATTTTATTATTCATCAACTTGTAATATGCATGTACTATTAATTAACCAATATAATTATAAATAATTCCACAGGGTGGAAGGAGAGATAACAAATGTAAAGTTAATTCCCCTAGACTAGATATTGAAATGTATAACAGAATAATAAATCAATGTAAATTAAAATCTGCGTGTGCGCAGCATAAACCTATAAATAGCCAAAAAAAAACTTTATCGCGGTTTTTTTCAGGCTTTAAGATGGATTCCATGGTATGATTGAATACACCGGCACAAATAAGTTCATTAAAAAAATTGAGTCTCTGATTATTAAATCGTGTACATAAAAGTAAATAATGGCTGATGCTGTCTTCTACATCGCACGCATCACACACTCCAGTGGGATGTAATTTACATCTATAAAGGTAAGAATTCAAGGAATATGCCCGACAAGAAGTCTAAAAACAAGTACTTCAGCCTGGCGATTTGGTAATTTCAAAGAGGCGCCTGTAATTGAAGGCTGGAATTGGTAGTAAAAACGACCCTTCTCTGAATTATCCCAGCATTCCTGCCATTTAGCATTAAAATGAGGATATAAACAAGCCATGGCTTCATTAATTGTTAATCCTGAGCCAGTATGGGCCTATGGGCCTATACAGAACTCCGTGAACTTTTCGAAAAATTTCACCGCTTAGCTCAGAGACCCTTCCCATCGTGTTTTACGTGGTGAGACGTGAAAAACAAGACCAAACAACACATAGTAAAATACAAAAAAAAATGACAACCCCCATACCCCATACAGGCCTTTTCCCGTATAGATGCAAATGTTCGAATAAGGCCCCTAGTGTAGAGGTAAAGTCCGTGTTCCGCATTTTTTTTTCTGGAGAAACTTTTACATGCACCCACACATGACTTGATAGGCAGGCCCCGATAAGCCCGGGGATCGATATTACCCCTTTTGGATAGGGTTGATAGGAGTTTTCCCCTATTGTAGGGGTGAAGTCCGTGTTCCGCTTTTTATATTTTTTTTCTGGAGAAACTTTTACATGCACCCGCCCATGACTTGATGGCCCTGGAGGAGCGCTTCTCTTTGACACCTCACTCGAACCAATCGGACCACCAGAGGCCCCTCTCGCCCCCAAAATGTCTCGGAGATAGCCGGAGAATTTCCCCGCGACCGGATCTCCGCCAGACCGCATTACCGCGGAGGAATACATGCCCAGGGGTCCCTTTGCCGGAAGTATAGCGGCCTTGACCTGCGGCCTCAGAGGTCAAGGGCCGTGAATATCCTCTCCCTATACTATAACATGCAGCGACCAGGTGACCGGCCTCGAAAGTAGGTCAAGTTGGTAGGATATGCGGTGGCTATACTACTGAGGATGCTCGAATTCTATCATAGTGCAAGTATTCCAGAATAGGCAAAAGTGTAGAGACTCGAATTTTCCGGGGTTGTTTTTTTTTTTTCTTTTTCGTTCTGGGTTTTGCCTCGACTTGTTGAATCAACTGATCAAAATATGCGTTTAAGAATTTCATCATCAGCAAATTTTCCTGGTGTGAAGATCCCACAAAAAAAAAGAGATTTTCAATAAACGAAATTCTGAAAAAAAATACGACCGTGATATTCGGTTTTATGATTTGACGCAAGTACATGTTATGGACTAATTATTGGTACCGATGCAGCAAATTTTGTGACAGGGGATCGAATAATTGTTTTTGTACATTTATTTGGAAAGCTACGGAGCCGTAAAAGGGACATGGAAATTATTTTTTTGCAGCCCCTATTTTTTTTTTTTTTTTATTATTAAGTCGTTATAACGACTTAATAAGAAGAAGAAAAAAAATTTCAGCCCCCATTTTTTTTTTTTTTTTTTTAAGTCGTTATAACGACTTAATAAAAATAAAGAAATAAAAAATAGGGGTTGAAAAAAATAATTTCCATGTCCCTTTTACGGCTCCGTAGAAAGCTGACATCATAAGCTATAGTTTCCCATAGGTATCAAACTTTAGTACATGAACCATTTCCACATATTCCATACCACGTATTTTTCAAATGTCAAAATGAAAAGGTTTAGGAGCGACCATATAGGAAATACAAGTGGTTAGAATTAGGCCTACAATATAATTTACTTATTTCAGTCCAGCACACTTTCTACACATTTATCACTTCACTAATGATCAACTACACTGGCATACATCTACATTATAAATGTGACAATTCTCTTTCATTGCTCGTTTATATTTGCAGAATTCCTGTCACAGTTTTCATCGTTTAAGAACACAGCTGAACCAAATAAACAACATTTCCGTGATACTGATGAGTTGTAATCAGTCCAGCATCTTAAATTTTTTAGCACGCTTGTGAACATTAAATTCATTACATTCATTGATTCATTACATTCATTACATTCATTACATTCACATTGCCCTCAGCGGGATATATATCCTGATTTATATCTCGTCAACTGAACATGTCGCCTGGAGTAATTTCACGGTCCCTAAACATAATTTGAATATCTCTTTTTATCGATCTACATATAAATCCGTGGTATATCGCATCTGTGGTGAAAAACGTCTTTCCGGATTAAAGTATATACGGTATAGCGAAATCAGATAGTGGAAAATTATATGCTTTCTAACCGATCAAGTCATTGAAAAGATTTCGTGGTGCAGGCCTGACAACCAATTTGTGATGGTAATACGCCTGTCA
>JAVTVY010028795.1:0-13322 GCA_036873755.1 Hanleya hanleyi
CCTCATTTGATTAGGTTTTGGTGTATGTGCGTGCATTCATCCGTGTCCGGTGTCATACCCAGACGAACGCATGCATGCCGAAACCTAATCAGATGAGCCCATTGCAATGAAGCTTCCACCCAAGTTTGGCGAAATTCCGTGGGGTAGTTCTCCAGATATCTTGCAGACAAGGCTTGTATATACATGAACAATTAGATGAACGGACGGACGATGGACATGGATAAATGCACACACACACCCAAACCTAATCGAATGAGGGGGCTATCCCAATGAACCTTCCATCCAAGTTTGGTGAAATTCTGTCCAGTATTTCTTCAGATATCTTGCAGAAAGGGCCTGTATATACATGTACAAGTACATGGACAGACGGACGGACACCGAACATGGACGAACGCACACACAAACCAAAACCTGTTCAGATGAGAGGGCTATCCCAATAAAGGTTTCATCCAAGTTTGGTGAACTTCCGTCAAGTAGTTCTCCAGATATCTTGCAGAGACGGCCTGTATATACATGTACAAGTAGATGAACAGACGGGCGGACACCGGACACGGATGAATGCATGCACACATACACCAAAACCTGATCAAATGTGGGGGCTATTCCAATGAAGCTTCCATCCAAGTTTGGCGAAATTCCATCCAGTAGTTATCAAGATATCTTGCAGACAAGGCCTGTATATACATGTACAAGTAGATGGACGGACGGACGGACACCGGAAACGGATGAATGCACGCACACACACCAAAACCTAATCAAATGAGGGGGCTATCCCAATGAAGCTTACATCCAAGTCTGGTGAAATTTCGTCCAGCAGTTCCCAAGATATCTTGCAGACAAGGCCTGTATATACATGTACAAGTAGATGGACGGACGGACGGACACAGGAAACGGATGAATGCACGCACACACGCAAAAACCTAATCAAATGAGGAGGCTATCCCACTGAAGCTTCCATCCAAGTTTGGTGAAATTTCGTCCAGTATTTCTCAAGATACCGTGCAGACAAGGCCTGTATATACATGTACAAATATATGGATGGACGGACGGACACCGGACACGGATGAACGCACGCACACACACCAAAACCTAACCAAATGGGGGGACTATCCCAATGAAGCTTCCATCCAAGTTTGGTAAAATTCCATCCAGTAGTTCTCAAGATATCTTGCAGACAAGGCAAGGGGACGGACAGACATCCATCCAGACATCCAGACATCCATCCATCCATCCATCCAGACAGCACAAACACTAGATGTCTCCGCCCAACATAGTTGGGGGAGACATAATGAACGGTCAGCAGACTACATGATGTCTTTTAGACCCTGATTGACCTTGTAATTTTAAATAATACCGGTCAAACTCGGAATTAGGGACCGTGCTGTCATGTCATTCAAGATGCCCACATGAACACCTACATTAAAAGCGTGGCTGGGCTACAAATCATCACGGGGATCACTTTTGGCTCTTGCTCTTTTGGTAGAAATATGCCGTCAGTATATTTGTCTGTGGGGTCATATGACTTCTTGTCAGTACTCCGGCATCATTTTCCTCCACCATTTTCATGTCGCGTTTAATTCCATGGATGACACACATAGCTTGAACAAAAGTGTGTTTCAGACAGGGTAACAAAATATCAAGTAAATGTTTAGGGCGGCAAGACAAATTAAGGCGAATTATAGCTCGAAGTGTTGAACAGAATGTATGATATCCCATTTCATTCAGTATGTCTAGACAATGCCTAGCTCCGGTGTAGCCTTGTTCTATACTACGTGAGAACAACGCTACGGCTGCAAACCAATCAGCAGATTGAGTTGTTGGGAAAGTGCCTGACGGGCAACCTTTGCCGAACCCGTTAACCATAACCAATAAAATAATTGTATTCTATGTCCACTTACCTTTCATAAAACACCTTGTTTAAGAGTGACTGTCGACGTTTAGCTTTTCGGACGAGGGGGTAAAACTGTCCACATCGCCGAACGTCGATTTCGCGCCACAACACCGCGACAGTTTTACCCCCCTCGTCCGAGTTTAGACTTCTTGCAAAGCTAAACGTCGACAGCCAGTCTTAAACAATGTGTTTTATGAAAGGTAAGTGGACATAGAATGCAGATATTTTATTGGTTATGGTTAACGGGTTCGGCAAATGTTGACCGTTGACTTTCCCAACAACTCAATCTGGTGATTGGTTTGCAGTCGTAGCGTTGTTCTCACGTGGTATAAAACAAGGCTACACCGGAGCTAGACAATGCCTGGTGAACTCTTGATTTTGGTGAGCAAAACAATTACAAAAATCATCAATAACCGCTGGAACTCGACTTCTGCTTTTAGCAGTTCTCCGGGCTACATTTCTGTTACTTCTAGATGAGACCAGAATACCTTCACATTCCAAAACTATTAGAATGTATCGTTTCGATTTTTATGTATCGCCCAATTGTACAAAATGTTCTCCCCCATTAACCCATTCGTTTGAGAAAACATCGTAATATGATACACAATGGACTAAAATGTGCAAAATTAATGAAACACTCATGCGAAAACTATGCAGCATAGCTAACAACAGTAATTATGTCTCCCCCAACTATGTTGGGGGGAGACATCTAGTGTTTGTGCTGTCTGTCTGTCTGTCTGTCTGTCTGGATGGATGGATGTCTGTCTGCCTGGATGGATGTCTGTCTGTCCGTCCCCTTGCCTTGTCTGCAAGATATCTTGAGAACTACTGGATGGAATTTCACCAAACTTGGATGGAAGCTTCATTGGGATAGCCCCCTCATTTGATTAGGTTTTGGTGTATGTGCGTGCATTCATCCGTGTCCGGTGTCCGTCCATCTACTTGTACATGTATATACAGGGCTTGTCTGCAAGATATCGGGAGAACTACTGGATGGAATTTCACCAAACTTGTATGGAAGCTTCATTGGGATAGCCCCCTCATTTGATTAGGTTTTGGTGTATGTGCGTGCATTCATCCGTCTCCGGTGTCCGTCCGTCCGTCCATCTACTTGCACATGTATATACAGGGCTTGTCTGCAAGATATCTGGAGAACTACTGGATGGAATTTCACCAAACTTGGATGGAAGCTTCATTGGGATAGCCCCCTCATTTGATTAGGTTTTGGTGTATGTGCGTGCATTCATCCGTGTCCGGTGTCCGTCCGTCCGTCCATCTACTTGCACATGTATATACAGGGCTTGTCTGCAAGATATCTGGAGAACTACTGGATGGAATTTCACCAAACTTGGATGGAAGCTTCATTGGGATAGCCCCCTCATTTGATTAGGTTTTGGTGTATGTGCGTGCATTCATCCGTCTCCGGTGTCCGTCCGTCCGTCCATCTACTTGTACATGTATATACAGGCCTTGTCTGCAAGATATCTTGAGAACTACTGGACAGAATTTCACCCCACTTGGATGGAAGCTTCAGTGGGATAGCCCCCTCACTTGATTAGGTTTGGTGTGTGTGCGTGCATTCATCCATGTCCAGTGTCCGTCCGTCCGTCCATCTACTTGTACATGTATATACAGGGCTTGTCTGCAAGATATCTGGAGAACTACTGGACAGAATTTCACCAAACTTGGATGAAAGCTTCATTGGGATAGCCCCCTCATTTGATTAGGTTTTGGTGTGTGTGCATGCGTTCATCCGTGTTCGGTGTCCGTCCGTCCGTCCATCTACTTGTACATGTATATACAGGGCTTGTCTGCAAGATATCTGGAGAACTACTGGATAGAATTTCACCAAACTTGGATAGAAGCTTCACTGGGATAGCCCCCTCATTTGATTAGGTTTTGGTGTATGTGCGTGCATTCATCCATGTCCGGTGTCCGTCCGTCCGTCCATCTACTTGTACATGTATATACAGGGCTTGTCTGCAAGATATCTGGAGAACTACTGGATGGAATTTCACCAAACTTGTATGGAAGCTTCATTGGGATAGCCCCCTCACTTGATTAGGTTTTGGTGTATGTGCGTGCATTCATCCGTGTCCGGTGTCCGTCCGTCCGTCCATCTACTTGCACATGTATATACAGGGCTTGTCTGCAAGATATCTGGAGAACTACTGGATGGAAGCTTCATTGGGATAGCCCCCTCATTTGATTAGGTTTTGGTGTATGTGCGTGCATTCATCCGTGTCCGGTGTCTGTCCGTCCGTCCATCTACTTGTACATGTATATACAGGCCTTGTCTGCAAGATATCTTGAGAACTACTGGACAGAATTTCACCCCACTTGGATGGAAGCTTCAGTGGGATAGCCCCCTCATTTGATTAGGTTTTGGTTTGTGTGTCTGCATTCATCCATGTCCGGTGTCCGTCCGTCCGTCGATCTACTTGTACATGTATATACAGGGCTTGTCTGCAAGATATCTGGAGAACTACTGGACAGAATTTCACCAAACTTGGATGAATGCTTCATTGGGATAGCCCCCTCATTTGATTAGGTTTTGGTGTGTGTGCATGCGTTCATCCGTGTTCGGTGTCCGTCCGTCCGTCCGTCCATCTACTTGTACATGTATATACAGGGCTTGTCTGCAAGATATCTGGAGAACTACTGGATGGAATTTCACCAAACTTGGATAGAAGCTTCACTGGGATAGCCCCCTCATTTGATTAGGTTTTGGTGTATGTGCATGCATTCATCCATGTCCGGTGTCCGTCCGTCCGTCCATCTACTTGTACATGTATATACAGGCTGCAAGATATCTTGAGAACTACTGGACGGAATTTCACCCCACTTGGATGGAAGCTTCAGTGGGATAGCCCCCTCACTTGATTAGGTTTTGGTGTGTGTGCGTGCATTCATCCATGTCCAGTGTCCGTCCGTCCGTCCATCTACTTGTACATGTATATACAGGGCTTGTCTGCAAGATATCTGGAGAACTACTGGACGGAATTTCACCAAACTTGGATGGAAGCTTCAATGGCATAGCCCCCGCATTTGATCAGGTTTTGGTGTATGTGTATCAGGTTTTGGTGTCCGGTGTCTGTCCACCCGTTCATCTACTTGTATCGCTTCTTTGTAATTAATATTTTTAGATACGCAGCTTTGTTTAAGATACTTATTGCATTCATTTTATAGCACTTTCCCCTAAATAATGTGCCCATTCAAGGCAGGGTGGGAGGATGGGGGAGACGTATGTTTTTGTTAAAAAAACAACCAGCATAGGCTTCATGCCGGAGCGGCAACTCAAGGGTCAAAGCGGAACCTCTAGTTACTTATGCATTTGTTTCTATATTTTCGGGAAAACCTGAAGTAATGAACGTTGGTGATTTAGGACTAGATAAGGGTGAAAAATAATTAACCACAATGTGTATACCTATATACAGAACAATTGTCTACCCATTGGACCCTCAGTTACACTTTTTTGTTTCCTAGTGATATCAGAATTAACAAACATCATTTTATTGACAACTACTGGACCGTATGCTAACCTGCATCAGTCCAGGTTGAGGATAATGCTTGTATGGTTCGATCTTCTGTCTGCAGTGAGTTTGTGAGTTTGACCGAGATATTCAAACGTAATTTCTGCAGTCACGATACCGTTTGACACCACAAGAATTCGGGAGATTATTTTGGTGTGAAGAATTTATTTGCTGGTCAAACTGCATTCTCGCCCACCAAACTAAAATGCAAGCCATTGAGGGGTAAACGTTGTTTTTGTGATAAGGGCACACTTTTGTCAGTTTAAAATGAGTGAGTGGGTAGGTCAAAGGACCCAGTTATATTTCCCATTTAAGAACCTATTAGCATAAATTTGAATAGGACAGTCCCAAGATGGAACTCTCTAAGGACAGAAGGCAAGAAACGACGTCATGGCCCATGTGACATGTTAACATTGCAAATGCTGTATTATTTTATTCACGGAGGTTTACAGGCGATGACTTCTGTTTGAAAATGCCATTCAACTCCGATACAAGATCTTCACAGTTGTTTGGATTTTAAGTATTTTAAAAGCGACAATGATAATTATTTCCCATTTTTTTGGCAGTATAGCCAATGTGAAAATATTACCCGGTGACTAAACTTGACCCGGAGTCACGTGGGCAATTATGTCATTTAGCGCCTTCCCGGATGAAGAGTTCTATCTCGGGACTGTCCTATTGGCAATCCTTTTTATTGCCAATCTCCTCAATGTGGACATCATATTTAATGTCACTCCGGTAAACGGTTTGGTCATATCATCCAAGTTGCCACATGAACAGGTACAATAAAAGCGTACCTGAGATATAACACATATCACGAATCGTTAGATTCTTGGTATGTGAGTAGTGTATAAAACACGGATTGACGCCAATTTCACCCGGATGTAGAGGTCATTTGAGGCGGCAATGAGGAGGCGAGGTCAAGTGACGTCACACGATGGTGGCGCCATCTGTACACGCAAGGGGGAGACAACTCGATGTACATTCCAGGCTGTAATGAAGGATACAGATCCCAGGTTTAGACTACCATGCTTTAAAATGGCAGTATTTTTAGGCGGCCATGACAGGGGGCGTATTTTTAGGCGGCCATGACAGGGGGGGCTGAAGTTTAACCAAAGTTCTGACAATCATGTGTAGATAATTGTGTTGGGAATGGGGTTACCCTCCATGATAGACATGAAGTTTAACCAAAGTTCTGACAATCATGTGTAGATAATTGTGTTGGGAATGGGGTTACCCTCCATGATAGACATTTGAGCTTTAGACTACCATATTTTAAAATGGCAGTATTTTTAGACGGCCATGTTGGAAGATGGCGGTGTTTTTAGGCGGCCATCTTGGAAGGGGGCGTGTTTTTAGGCGGCCATGTTGGAAGATGACGGAGTTTTTAGGCGGCCATGTTGGAAAAGGGGGCGTGTTTTTAGGCGGCCATTTTCGAACAGGGGACGTGTTTTTAGGCGGCCATTTTCGAACAGGAGGAGGCGCCATTCCTGGGTGCCGTCAGAATCCCTTCATTTTGCATGGTCATCTGGCGATCACGTGATCAAGGCATGTACTGACCTGTCTAGGCTATAGTTCCGGGTCAAAGGTCAAAAATAGTTCCATGTATTCATCCGCGGTGATGCGGTCTGGCAGCGGTTTTGGCGGTGATTCGGTCGCGGGAAAAAGCTTCCGCGGAGAAAAAGTAGTCCCTAGATAAAATGGTCCGATTGGGTCGAGTGAGGTATCAAAGTGAAGCATTCGTGAAGGGGCATCTAATGGGCTGGGTGGGGTTGAAATATCGGCATTCTGCGCATGCGCGGTGGCCCAAGGGTATGGAAATAGACGTTTTGGGATGTAGGGGAGCCACTAATGGTCCAATGGGGTCGAGTGAGGTATCAAAGTGAAGCCTATGTGAGGGGGCATCTGATGGGCTGGGTGTGGGGTTGAACTATTGGCATTCTGCGCATGCGCGGTGGCCCAAGGATATGAAAATGGACGTGTTGGAGCTAGGGGAGCTACTAATGGTCCAATGGGGTCGAGTGAGGTATCAATGTGAAGCATTCGTGAAGGGGCATCTGATGGGCTGGGTGTGGGATTGAACTATCGGCATTCTGCGCATGCGCGGTGGCCAAAGGGTATGGAAATAGACGTTTTGGAGCTAGGGGAGCCCTAGTGGACCAATGGGGTCGAGTGAGGTATCAAAGTGAAGCATTCGTGAAGGGGCATCTGATGGGTTGGGTGTGCGGTAGGAATATCATTCTGCGCATGCGCAGACGCAATGCGGAGCTCTCGTCCAATCAGAAGCGAGTATTTCAAATCCGTCACAGAGCTCTCGTCCAATCAGAAGCGAGTATTTTGCCCCGGTGCATTATGGGCCATATCCAAGATGGCGGCACGTGTGTTCAAGATGGCGGCACATCCGGTGTCGGAAACTGCCCATTTCGTCGGGATGCGGTCACCTAGTGTCGAAAACTGGACCCTGTATGGGTCCCGCTAGACGTTTTGGAGCTAGGGGAGCTACTAATGGTCCAATGGGGTCGAGTGAGGTATCGAAGTGAAGCATTCGTGAAGGGCCATCTGATGGGCTGGGTGTGCGGTAGGAATATCATTCTGCGCATGTGCAGACGCAATGCGGAGCTCTCGTCCAATCAGAAGCGAGTATTTCAAATCCGTCACAGATCTCTCGTCCAATCAGAAGCGAGTATTTTGACCCGGTGCATTATGGGACATATCCAAGATGGCGGCACGTATGTTCAAGATGGGGGCACATCCGGTGTCGAAAACTGGCCATTTCGGCGGGATTTGGTCACCTAGTGTCGAAAACTGGACCCTGTATGGGTCCCGCTAGACTTTTTGGAGCTAGGGGAGCCACTAATGGTCCAATGGGATCGAGTGAGGTACCAAAGTGAAGCATTCGTGAAGGGGCATCTGATGGGCTGGGTGTGGGGTTGAAATATCGGCATTCTGCGCATGCGCGGTGGCCCAAGGGTATGGAAATAGTCATTTTGGAGCTAGGGGAGTTACTAATGGTCCAATGGGGTCATATGAGGTATCAATGTGAAGCATTCGTGAAGGGGCCTCTGATGGCGTGTTTTTGGAAATACGCCCGTCAACGCTTAGCTTAACGCTTAGCTTAACGCTTCAACGCCCTGGTGAATTAGCTCAGAAGCTCTGATTTCCATGGATCTGACACCAATTCATCGAAATGCAGCGACGCCCGTCAACGCCCGTCGTGACGCCTTAACGCCCGTCTCAACGCCTTAACGCCCGTCTCAACGCCTTAACGCCGGTCTCAATGCCTTAACACACTTTCTTAACGCTTTAACTCGTTTAATGATGCGTTCAAACAAATGTTGCTTTTGTGCTATTGCTCTGACATACGCCGCCATTTTGGAGCCGCCATGTTGGATCCGCCATTTTGGAACCGCCATCTTGGATATGTCCCATAATGCACCGGGTCAAACTACTCACTTCTGATGAGCTCCAAGAGCTCAGATCCAAGAGCTCTGCCACACGGGAGCTCCTACCACCACCACAGGCCGTTGACGTTCTCGCGCGTGTGAGTGAGTGAGTGAGTGAGTGAGGCGTGCAAAACGCCCGTGAGGCTTCCCCAACGCCCGTCTTAACCCATGGACGCACTAACGACGGTGAGTGAGTGAGTGAGTGAGTCTGAGGCATGATTCGTATGAGGTGTCATCTTTTAGCAACGTCCGCCAACGCAAAGCTTAACGCTTCAACGCCCTGGTGAAATAGCTCAGAAGTTCTGATTTTCTAGATATTCCATGGAATTGTCACTAATTCTTCGAAATGCAGTGACGCCCGTCGACGCCCGTCGTTACGCCTTAAGGCTCTAACATAACGCCTTAGACGCCATGATATAGACTGGAGAGAGAACAACAACAACAACAACAACGATGACACATGAGAGAACAACAACAACAAGAAGTTTTTTCATATAGTTTATTTTCCCCAATGTTACAGCATACCCACGCTGGGGGAGCCGCGTTGGATATGTTTACAACTCAAAAAGACTCTTGCCCAATCAGAGGCCACCATTTGCATCTGTCATATTCGTCCCTGTCCGTTAGATGTATTCTTGTTCAATCAGAAGTCGCCATTTCAGCAAGTTCCATCTCCGACCATGTTCGCTCTGAACCGTTTATTCTAATCATCGTCGGACAGGCCTGGATATTCTTCGGGCAGCATGTCCTGAAACAGTTGTTTGCGCATTCTGATCGCATTTTCCAGAGCCTCGGTGGGTGGTAGCCCCATAGCCTCTTCCAAGTGACGCTTGGTCTTCATGATGGATTTGTGCGTGGGATCGCCTTTCATTTCAAGCGGTAGTAAGGTATACTGTTCATAGATCGCCATGGCTGTTTTCCTGATGCGGGGGCGCATTTGGGTGTACGTCTGTTGTAAATTATCCTTTCCGGCGTCCTCAATCGCTGCAGCGTAAGTATTGATAGCTGCTGTCACAATACGATCCCAGGAGGTAGGTTCTGCCTCACTTTCCACGGACGTATGCTGACTATCTGAGGTCAAGCTCCCCGCATCACTAGATAGACTCTCGGCAATCTCTGTTTCGGTATCAGTCGGTACACTCTCAGCAGTCTCTGTATCAACATCCGCCTCAACGGACTCTTCAGAGTCTTCAATCCCATGTGTAGTTTTCTGGTGTCGCATCATATCGTAATGTCTGGTGAACGTGCGTTCGCACTCAGAGCAAGTATAAGACATGTTGACGGTTGAACGTCGACTGTGCGTGTTTTTGGAAATACGCTCGCTTTTATAGACAGTAACGCCCGTCAACGCTTAGCTTAACGCTTCAACGCCCTGGTGAATTAGCTCAGAAGCTCTGATTTCCATGGAATTGACACCAATTCATCGAAATGCAGCGACGCCCGTCAACGCCCGTCGTGACGCCTTAACGCCCGTCTCAACGCCTTAACGCCCGTCTCAACGCCTTAACGCCCGTCTCAACGCCTTAACACACTTTCTTAACGCTTTAACGTCGTTTAATGATGCGTTCAAACAAATGTTGCTTTTGTGCTATTGCTCTGACATATGCCGCCATTTTGGAGCCGCCATGTTGGATCCGCCATGTTGGACCTTTACACCGCGCGCGCCGGGGTCAAAGGTCAGTTCCGGTCACGTGAACGGAAGCGGAAGTGACCTCACCGAGGTCGTATGCAAATGTCACTTCCGAGATCTGAGCTCCACAGCGCCGGGGTCAAAGGTCAGTTCCGGTCACCTTTAGCGACGTACACCAATCAGAAGCGAGTATTTCAAATCCGTCACAGAGCTCTCGTCCAATCAGAAGTGAGTATTTTGACCCGGTGCATTATGGGACATATCCAAGATGGCGGTTCCAAAATGGCGGATCCAACATGGCGGCTCCAAAATGGCGGCGTATGTCAGAGCAATAGCACTAAAGCAACATTTGTTTGAACGCATCATTAAACGACGTTAAAGCGTTAAGAAAGTGTGTTAAGGCGTTGAGACGGGCGTTAAGGCGTTGAGACGGGCGTTAAGGCGTTGAGACGGGCGTTAAGGCGTAACGACGGGCGTTGACGGGCGTCGCTGCATTTCGATGAATTGGTGTCAATTCCATGGAAATCACAGCTTCTGAGCTAATTCACCAGGGCGTTGAAGCGTTAAGCTAAGCGTTGACGGGCGTTACTGTCTATAAAAGCGAGCGTATTTCCAAAAACACGCACAGTCGACGTTCAACCGTCAACATGTCTTATACTTGCTCTGAGTGCGAACGCACGTTCACCAGACATTACGATATGATGCGACACCAGAAAACTATACATGGGATTGAAGACTCTGAGGAGTCCGTTGAGGCGGATGCTGATACAGAGACTGCTGAGAGTGTACCGACTGATACCGAAACAGAGATTGCCGAGAGTCTATCTAGTGATGCGGGGAGCTTGACCTCAGATAGTCAGCATACGTCCGTGGAAAGTGAGGCAGAACCTACCTTCTGGGATCGTATTGTGACAGCAGCTATCAATACTTACGCTGCAGCGATTGAGGACGCTTGAAATGAAAGGCGATCCCACGCACAGGTCCATCATGAAGACCAAGCGTCACTTGGAAGAGGCTATGGGGCTACCACCCACCGAGGCTCTGGAAAATGCGATCAGAATGCGCAAACAACTGTTTCAGGACATGCTGCCCGAAGAATATCCAGGCCTGTCCGACGATGATTAGAATAAACGGTTCAGAGCGAACATGGTCGAAGATGGAACTTGCTGAAATGGCGACTTCTGATTGAACAAGAATACATCTAACGGACAGGGACGAATATGACAGATGCAAATGGTGGCCTCTGATTGGGCAAGAGTCTTTTTGAGTTGTAAACATACCCAACGCGGCTCCCCCAGCGTGGGTATGCTGTAACATTGGGGAAAATAAACTATATGAAAAAACTTCTTGTTGTTGTTGTTCTCTCATGTGTCATCGTTGTTGTTGTTGTTGTTGTTCTCTCTCCAGTCTATATCATGGCGTCTAAGGCGTTATGTTAGAGCGTTAAGGCGTAACGACGGGCGTCGACGGGCGTCGACGGGCGTCACTGCATTTCGAAGAATTAGTGACAATTCCATGGAATATCTAGAAAATCAGAACTTCTGAGCTATTTCACCAGGGCGTTGAAGCGTTAAGCTTGGCGTTGGCGGACGTTGCTAAAAGATGACACCTCATACGAATCATGCCTCAGACTCACTCACTCACTCACTCACCGTCGCTAGTGCGTCCATGGGTTAAGACGGGCGTTGGGGACGCCTCACGGGCGTTTTGCACGCTTCACTCACTCACTCACTCACTCACTCACTCACTCACTCACTCACTCACTCACTCACTCACACGCGCGAGAACGTCAACGCCCTGTGGTGGTGGTAGGAGCTCCCGTGTGGCAGAGCTCTTGGATCTGAGCTCTTGGGGCTCATCAGAAGTGAGTAGTTTGACCCGGTGCATTATGGGACATATCCAAGATGGCGGTTGCAAAATGGCGGATCCAACATGGCGGCTCCAAAATGGCGGCGTATGTCAGAGCAATAGCACAAAAGCAACATTTGTTTGAACGCATCATTAAACGAGTTAAAGCGTTAAGAAAGTGTGTTAAGGCGTTGAGACGGGCGTTAAGGCGTTGAGACGGGCGTTAAGGCGTCACGACGGGCGTTGACGGGCGTCGCTGCATTTCGATGAATTGGTGTCAAATCCATGGAAATCAGAGCTTCTGAGCTAATTCACCAGGGCGTTGAAGCGTTAAGCTAAGCGTTGACGGGCGTTACTGTCTATAAAAGCGAGCGTATTTCCAAAAACACGCCATCAGATGCCCCTTCACGAATGCTTCACATTGATACCTCATATGACCCCATTGGACCATTAGTAACTCCCCTAGCTCCAAAATGTCTATTTCCATACCCTTGGGCCACCGTGCATGCGCAGAATGCCGATATTTCAACCCCACACCCAGCCCATCAGATGCCCCTTCACGAATGCTTCACTTTGGTACCTCACGCGATCCCATTGGACCATTAGTGGCTCCCCTAGCTCCAAAAAGTCTAGCGGGACCCATACAGGGTCCAGTTTTCGACACTAGGTGACCAAATCCCGACGAAATGGCCAGTTTTCGACACCGGATGTGCCGCCATCTTGAACACACGTGCCGCCATCTTGGATATGTCCCATAATGCACCGGGTCAAAATACTCGCTTCTGATTGGCTGAGAGCTCTGTGACGGATTTGAAATACTCGCTTCTGATTGGACGAGAGCTCCGCATTGCGTCTGCACATGCGCAGAATGATATTCCTACCGCACACCCAGCCCATCAGATGGCCCTTCACGAATGCTTCACTTCGATACCTCACTCGACCCCATTGGACCATTAGTAGCTCCCCTAGCTCCAAAA
>JAVTVY010028796.1:0-13481 GCA_036873755.1 Hanleya hanleyi
AATATGCTAATGTTGAAAGATAACTCTGTTGTAAGAACCGTAATATGATCACCTCCTGCCGTTTAATTGTCATGGGTATACATTACAGCAATATGCTAATGTTGAAAGATAACTCTGTTGTAAGGACCGTAACATGATCCCCTCCTGCCGTTTAATTGTCATGGGTATACAATACAGCAATATGCTAATGTTGAAAGTTAACGCTGTTTTAACCCTATCTGGCCTGGGCGATTTCGGGTGTGTCGCGGCCTGAGGGGGGGAGCGGAAAGTGCCCCCCTATATATTTTCTCTACCACTAAGGATAGAGCGCTGAAACTTACTACATAGTATCTTTGGTTCAAGCTGTACCGGAAAACGTAAAAAAATTCAAGATGGCCGCCATGGTGATGTCACGGTGACGTCATCTTCTCGGAAGCCATTTTTCGGCCTTTTTGGGGTCGATTTTTTCGAAATTTTCATTTTTCCTATTTTTTTTCTCGAAAGACATCAAATAAAATGTAGAATAATTAGTAAAAAAAAAATAAAATACTTTCAAGGCCTTTCAGGCAAAGAAAATGTGAAAAAATGGAGCGAAAAGATTGAAAAACACAACTTTCGCGGATACCACATGGCCGCCATTTTGAATTTACCCATGATCCCCTGCCCGGGCGTATATGGAAATAGGCTCAAAATGACCCCAATAGGATAAGCTTAAAAGTCAGCAAGTTTCAGCCTCCTCGGTTCTGTCGTTTCGGAGCAGCAGAGAAAAGTTCACTAAGGGGCGCTTTTCACTTCCCCGACAGGTAGGGTTAAGAACCTTAATATGACCTCTCCTGCTGTTTAATTGACATGGGTATACATTACAGCAATATGCTAATGTCGAAAGTTAACGCTGTTTTAAGAACCTTAATATGATCTCTCCTGCTGTTTAATTGACATGGGTATACATTACAGCAATATGCTAATGTCGAAAGTTAACGCTGTTTTAAGAACCTTAATATGACCTCTCCTGCTGTTTAATTGACATGGGTATACATTACAGCAATATGCTAATGTTGAAAGTTAACGCTGTTGTAAAAACCGTAATAAGATCCCCACCTGCCGTTTAATTGTCATGGGTATACATTACAGCAATATGCTAATGTTGAAAGTTAACGCTGTTGTAAGAACCGTTATGTGATCCCCTGCTCCCGTTTAATTGTCATGGGTATACATTACAGCAATATGCTAATGTTGAAAGTTAACGCTGTTGTAAGCACCGTAATATGATCACCTCCTGCCGTTTAATTGTCGTGGATATTCATTACAGCAATATGCTAATGTTGAAAGTTAACTCTGTTGTAAGCACCGTAATATGATCACCTCCTGCCGATTAATTGTCATGTTTATACATTACAGCAATAGGCTAATGTAGAAAGTTAACGCTGTTGTAAGCACCGTAATATGATGACCTCCTGCCGTTTGATTGTCATGGGTATACATTATCGCAATACGCTAATGTTAAAAGTTAACGCTGTTGTAAGAACCGTAATATGATCCGCTCCTGCCGTTTAATTGTCATGGGTATACACTACAGCAATATGCTAATGTTGAAAGTTAACAATTCAATTTTCAATTCACTTTATTACACCCAGACCACTTCCAGTGGTATATGGGGAAAACAATACATTCAAATTGTATTGGCAGAAACTGCGCCGTCATGTACATATACATTGTAAGACTACCGAAAGATTTACTTGGGAGCACAATAACAACCTAGTGTTGTATAACCGAGTCAGTCAAATAATTCAGAATGTTTTAAGTTATTGCAAGACTATTCTGGTCGGAAAATACACATACTAAAGACATATTAAAACACGTATTCGATAAACGTCCTGTACTGGGATAAATTATTACTATACAATATCTGAAATGTATATTGATTATTAAATTGATTTTACAATTTGTTGCCTACAGTAACACCTTTCGGTCAAGGGGAGTTAATAAACAACTGGTCACATGGATAACCTCCCTTGATACACTGGCCGATTGGAGTATACAGATATATCCTAGACTAATATTACAGACTTTCAGCCAATTTCTGCATTATGATCTGTATAAATTTAGCAAGCTTGATCAACTGAGGTGCATATATCGCTTTACATAAGCCAGATATTTTATAAAAACTAGGGTACTTGTAAAATATTCTTTTAAATAGACTTTCCTGAAGTTTTGAAAAGATGGACAGACAAGCAAATAATGAAACTCATCACCAATAGAATTTTGGTCACAGAATTCACATAATCTTTCTTCTTTCGGAATATCCTTCCACCGCCCAATTTCTATAGGAAATTTATGATTTGCAGTTCTAAATTTAGTATAAGCTATTCTTAATTTTGGGTTCAAAACTGTAAGATAATTTTCAAAATGAATAGTTTCTTTAATTGCTGAATATAACATGCCTTTCGATGAATTTGATGATTTTTCAAGCCAAAATTGATAGTACTGGTCTTGTAGTCTTTTCTCAAGATGCATTTTCATGGATTTCAAGTTATGTGGATTCTGATTTACCCAAATGTTATACATACCAGTTTCTTCAAATATATTTCTAACAGATGTAATCCATTTATGCTGATATATATTGTTATCAACATCTGACAACATCAGCTTGTACAGGACATATGGTAACCTGGGTTTCTCACCACCAAGAATTACACGACCCCAAAAACCAATAATTCTTTTCTTCATTAAAATGTTCAATGGATATCGTCCAAGTTCACCATATATCATGTACAAGGGAGTACTACTTTTAATACAAAGCATTTTTCTCAGGAACTTCAAATGAAATTTATCAATTAAATTTGTATTTGCTATGCCCCATATTTCGCATCCATATAGTAAAATTGGCACAATCATTTTATCAAACAATAAAATTTGAAGGTCAAGGGGGATACTATATTTTCTAATTTTACAGTAGAGTAAGAACAGAGCTCGACTAGCATTATCAGTTACCGATTTGATAGAGTACATAAGACTTCTAGTTTTAGAAAATATAAACCCTAGATATTTACACTGGTCAACTATTTCAATTCTGTCGTCACCTATGTAAAAATTGAATTTCCCAGTAATACTTGCTCCAAATATAACTGTTTTGGTTTTTGATATATTTATCCTTAATTTCCACTTATCACAGTATATTTTGAAAATATTCAAATTGTGCTGAAGATCTCTCTCGTTACTTCCTAGAACAACAGTATCATCTGCATACAGCAAAACGAGTATTTTAATGTATGAGAATAAGTTATCACTGAATTCACGGGTTTCAATACCTGAGCAGTTTTGGTCAAAAAGAAAATCTTCTAAATCATTTATAAATAAGGAGAAAAGTATAGGAGATAAATTCTCGCCTTGTCGGGGTCCAATATTACAGGGAAATAATCTGATCGCTGGCCATCATGTAGTATACATGATTTAATACTGGAATACATGTTGAATATGACATTAAAAATCTTACCTTTAATATTATATTGTAATAATTTTTGCCAAAGTCCTCGTCGCCAGACTGTATCAAAAGCTTTGCCAAAATCAATAAATGTACAAAATAATTTTCTTTTTCTTGCTTTTAGAAGTTCTCCAAGCGAGTACAAGACAAATATATTATCTGAAGTCGAATAACCCTTTCTGAATCCTGCTTGATTTTCTTTCAATATACCAGTTGAATCAATAAAATCATTTAATCTACTATTCAAAATCGATGTGAACAACTTTCCTAAACAGCTCAATAATGTAATAGGCCTATAATTATTTGGATCATTTTTATCCCCTTTACCTTTAAATATCGGTTTAATTAATCCGATCAACCATTTACTTGAAACTTTTCCACTTACTAACACACAATTAAACAAGAGCTTGTAAAATTCTAATAATAATGTTTCACTACATTTAATAAAATCATTTGGAATATCATCAAACCCGGTAGCTTTGTTGTTTTTTAACGTTTTAATTGCTTCTCTTATTTCTTGTTCAGTAATTTCTCTATCCAAGTGATCGTTACTTTCAGAAAAGCTATTTTCTTGGAGATCTTCCTCATTATCGGTTTCACCTGCATTTAGATCTTTGAAAAAATCTAAAAGTGTTTCTATTCCTATATCTCCAGTGTCATTCTTTTTATCACTATTCAAAATTTTCCAATAAGTTTTGGGATCAGTTTTGCTCAGGTTGCGTAATTTGTTTTGAAACTTTTTCTTATAATTATTCATCTGTTTATTCAATGTCTTTTTATATAACTTACTTTGCAAAGCAAGATTTTCTTTATTTCTTTCACTTTTAGCACAACTATAATATTTTCTATATATAGTCCAGGGACAGTCCAGGTCGGAGTTTCCGTTCACAGTCTCATTATCGTAATCCACAAGACAGCTCGGGTCGGTTTCCATAGATATTAAAGTAAATGCTATTCGAAAACAAATTAAGGCACCCACCAAACACCACGCCTGGGAGGTGGCACAACAATCACAGGAATGTTAGGCTGATGAACAGGCCCGGTATGGTAGAAATCAGATTTAAGCTATCCACCTGAGGGGTTGAAATATCTCATTTTTTTTTATTGTCTTGTTACAAAGTTCATCAATTGATCTAACATATAGTGAAAACAGCGTTTTCAAATTCATTTTCTAAATAAGTAAAATTTGGAGTTTTGATTTTGTTTTGGTTCTTGGGGTCCTCGTACAGTCTAAAAGGTGTGAGGATTACAGGGGATTAGAATGCCTTCACGAATTGTACTCGGCTCCCCGCTGACGCCCCGGTGATAGCTCGTTGATTGCCAGCTAAAGCTGTATTGTGAGACTCCAGCTAATGAGGAAGTAATCAGTGAGAGTACCAAGCGAAGGCGAATATTTCACGGAAATAGTCGTTCCGGTTGTAAATGATCTTATTGTTTGTTATAATCATGATATTTGTAAATAAATTGTTTCCACAACTCCCGTGAAGTGTTTGCGTATATCCTGGATCATTTGATCAAGGGCCTCTAATATATTAGACTCTAACCAATTATTGCACGGGTATATAAGAACTCACTTATACCCTATCTCCTTGTAGCACGCTTAGAGTCAAAACTATTTTACAGGGGCGGAAATAAGGGTCAGTGATCAGAAATGACTGATCAAATTTGGACACTAACCAATCAAAATGCCATAGCAATAACATAGACAAATTCACTGATCAAATTAAAAGCTCCTAATAACGAGCTCTGACCAAATTGTGTTCCCTTATTTCCAACCCTCGTTAACGAATGTTAACCGTCCGGTTTTCATGCAGGGGCAGAAGACTGGAGGTTATATCAAACATTCACAATCGGCTTTAACTATAATAATATTTTTATTTATAATATTTAGTACCTAATTATTTATTGCTATTGATCATGTGTGACTTAGATCACGATAGTGCCAGTCGATGGCAAAAAATAACACCAGAAAACAAGAAACTACAAACTCTTCTATTCTTTGTAATACAGGCACAGCACACTGAAGACAACACACGAGTAAGACCAGCCATGAAACAGAACACCTATGACGACAAATATTATGAAACAGCACCAAATGGAGATGAACATGATGAAGATCATCATCGTCGGTCCACAAGAACGTCCAGAATACTCGACCCTGTACCACGCCAGACACGCTACCCCACCGAACTGGACAACCAGAATACCAAATCCTAAACCACACAGACACGCTATATATGACACCGAAATGACGCCACAACACATCATCCTTTGACTTTCACACAATATAGGACGTAGACCTGCCGTCCTGTGCCCCAATACACACTCCAAGCAATTGTTACAGGCACAGATTTCTGGAAGAACCCACCCTGTTCCCAAGGGCGTCGTTAGGGAAGTCGATTAGAAAAATCCTGAAGACGCCCATGGTTCTCCCAGTTTTTTCTGGACGGCTTTGTGCGTACAAAGGGGTACCAAGACAAAGGAATCATCCACGCGATTAGACCTACAGTGAACTCATATTTACTAGTATAGCTTAACCAAAAAAACCCGAAAGAGACTTACGAACTTGTACATAGCGACTCTTATTTACTTCTATTTATATCTCCTGCTAATCTATCATTGTTATCTATCATTATTTATTTATTTATTCATTTATTTATTTATATATTTAGCGCTGGAAAAGATATTAAAAGAAAACAAAGAAATGTACCGCGAAATCCAAATAAAACATTGAGTTGATGGGCCGCGAAATCCGAATGGGAAGCGGCCCTTAAACTACAATTTCAATCAATCTATCTCCTTCACATTTTGATATTTCTCTCCGATAAAACTATCACCATGTTCAAACTCAAACGTTCAAGAAATTCAAGCTAGCGTAGTGATAGAATCGTATTTTCTTATTTGCCTGCCCACGCCTGATTTTATGGACATGCACCGACATCTCCAGCGAGTCCGCAAATTGTTCTCCGTTATACCTGAAAGAAAAAGAAGACTCGTGTAGGTAAACCTTTATATCATATAAAACAGAAACGAGCAAGCAGTCATTTTCACTTGAACATTCTACAACTGTATTTGCATACGAAAATATTTCATCTATTCAAAGGCATTCCATACGAATTCGAATACATACCCCAAAGTATTCATAGCTGCAACTAAATCTCCGCGCTTTGGGTGCTGGCTAACTCGTCTTCCCGATGATTTCTTTGCTGGAATCGCTTTCGGCATTATTGTAGCGTATATTCGTTGTGCAGCAATCAGAGACTCGGTGCTAATTGTTGATTGAACCCCCTTCGCCGGCGTCCTTTATGCCTAACCACAAGTGGCATTTACTCAAACCCCCGCTGCGTGCATAGCCGGTAAGGAATGCGGCTTACTTTCTGAGCATATTTTTTAGACGTAAACCCCAATTTATCCCCTTTTAATTTACAATTTTACAAAGCTTCAAAGTAAGAAGCAAACAATACAATATTTTTTAGCATGACGAGAGTAATCCATGCCAGTGAAGGATTTTATCGGGGAATAATTGGCTAATAAAGTAGTATAATCACCTTCTCGGCTCTTTATGTCGATTTATCGTACATTAAGTTTTGAGCGGTTTCGCTGGAAAAAACTCAAATTTCTCGAAAACCGTACATCATAGAATGACGAAATTTGGACATAAATGAGATAGCATAGAGGTCTAGGATCGCGTCTTTCAGTTTTTTTAGATTATCAAACTTAGGCGAGGTATTCCGGCTTTCGCATTGTTCGGTAATTTTAGCGATATTTCTTCGGGTGTTTTGGCTCTAGAAGACTCTAGAGAGAAAAGTAAGAATTTTTTTAAAAAACTGAGAGACGCGATTCTAGATCGAGGGGTGTTCTACCGTGCTGCCGATTTTCAGGCAGTTATCTTTGGTACTTTTCTTGAAATTGACATTTGAAAATGATCGGTAGAATCTGCGAACAGCAAAGTTCAAATATGAATTATAGGCTTAATTTTTTTTCAAAGTTTAAATGTATGAACATGTTTAGAGTCCTTAGAAAATAGGCTTTCTAAAAATATATAGTTTTATATACATGATCTATAAAGCAAAAGCGAAAATGAGAAAATTGTATCTGAGCAAGTGTTGATCAGTACAGGTGGATAGCAAGTCCTTAAAACGATTTGACAGAATCATGTTCGATAATTCCACTTCCATAGTGGTAACGGACTCAGGATCCACCTCCTGAGAAACTGGGACATCTCCACCATGATCCGTTAGAATCATCTTCACTGGGCCGCTTCACCGCAGAGGGATACGGCGTAAGATCTTCAGCCGAAGGCATCACAGGTACAGAAACCGGTATAGAAGGAACATCAGCATCTCGCAGGTCATCTCGCGGCGCCTTTGACAGACTCTGTTGGTAAGTCAGATGTCTCACCATCAGTAATAGTGGCAGTACACTGATCCTGAGTGTGTCCATAATTGGCACATTCATCACAATACGGTGTGGTACACATCTTCGCGACATGACCCCCCAAGGAACACGAGAAACACCTGGGCGGCAAACCTTGCACAACCAAGTGTACTCTGTAACGAAGAAAGGATAGAAATTGGGGCAAGGTACTGATCATGTGAGGTGGCGCCCTAAGCGTCACTCTCCGAATGCCAGTCCTAGATCGGGACGCGTCCCCGAAACCGCGTTCACAGGTAACATTTACCACATCTCCATAGCACGAAAGAGCATCTTCAATGATAGCACTCGACAAGTGAATCGGCAGCCGATGCACACGAATAATCACCACATTCGGGTCAAATGGTTGCACAAAAAGTACCTTATTGGTCTTCGAGCACACCAAGCGATCATTAGCTACAACTTTCTCCATGAGTTCCACCGACTCCAAAACAACCATCCACGTATTCAATTGTTCTCCGGGGGCAATAGCCCAAATATCCTCCTCAGAGATAAAGGAACTCCTTTATGCAGTCTACAAATAGAAACTAATGAAAAACCCTTACATTTAAGACGAGAAGAGCTGTCAATGAAATATGCAGGGAAAACAATAGCCAAGGGCGAAAGCCACCCATGCCACACAATTTTTGGCCCAAAAACCGAATACGAATTCCTAAAAACAAAATGGGAAAAAGACTCTGCACCACTCGGTTACACGATAGAACGATTATTCGAAGAACACGACATTCCAATCTCTTGTATCTCTGACACTGACAAGGTCAATAGACCACCATGGCAACTAATCACACCACACGTGGACACGAATATACATAGCCACATCACCAAACAGGACAACCCAGAGCATATAAGGGTCACTGCCCTCGAATATATTGACACACATTGGAAAAATCGCTTGAAAATATATACAGACGGCTCCAAAAACACAAGTCACAATACAGGTTCTGCATTCGTTATTCCAGAACTTGACATCCACGAAGGTTTCAAACTACCAGACAATATGTCTGTATACACCACTGAATTAGTCGCCATAATCAAGGCCCTCGAATGGGTTCTCCAGAACCGACCGGTTTCCACCGTTATTCTTAGTGATTCCTTAAGCGGACTGGTATCTATAGAGAACTCCAAATCCAACAGCAGATCTGACCTCATACACGAAATAGAAATTCTATGTACACAAATAAGAGACAATGACATTGACGCCATTTTAGCTTGGATTCCCGCCCACGTGGACGTTAGGGGAAATGAAGCCGCCGATAGGACAGCCAAAGATAGCCTCACCAAAACTGCACCTGACGTGCATATAGGACTAGGAACCAAAGAACTGAATTCCATCATTAGAACTAGAATAGATAGTAAATGGGAAAAAGAATGGAACGAAGAAAACCGAGGTAGATGGCTACATAGTATTCTAGATAAGGGGAAAAGACGGAGTTGTGGATTCCAGCTAGACAGCAAACGCGACGACCGCATTATCACCAGGTTAAGACTAGGCAAAACCGGACTTAAATCACATCTGTCCATGCTTCTGAAAACACCTCACCACTCTGTACCGCATGCAACAATGTAGAAGAAACAATAGAACATGTCCTGCTTGAATGCCCAATCCAAAACCGACAACGTGAGGCACTTAGAAACGAATTAAAAAAATCCAACACTCCCTTAACATTACCAGCGATATTAAACCCTAAGCCCCCCATTAGAAATCAGGTATTCAAGTCCTTAATAAATTTTATCAAAGCTGCTGGTTATTATTCCAGTATATAATACTACCGCCGTGCATGCGCAGTCAACATTTTTTTTTTTTTTTTTTTTTTTTCCACATAATCAACCACTAGTACACCAAGTACTATCACACGATTTGATAGAGGCCAAATCATTCTTCTGACTTAAAAAAATGGTATGGTTGCATCGGAGTTACCTTGATACTGAGGGCCGTGTGCACCATAGCCATACAAAACATTATGGCCATAATAACTATCCATACATAACATCCGGCCAAAATGTCACAGACTCATTTAGAAATAAAATAGGCATGGCAACAACGGAGTTACCTTGATACTGAGGGCCGTCTGTTCCACTGTCCTACAAAACAAACGACGGCCAAATCTAATTGAATTCACGACAACAATAGCACGGCCAAATCTCATATAGCGAGTAGTATTCGGCATAAAGTATAGGAAATGGTGATGGCGGAGTTACCTTGATACTGAGGGCCGTCTATCTCATTATCCTACAAATTCTTTATGGCCATCAAACGATAATGCATTCAGAAATAATACAGAGCTGTTTATTTGTGTATTCACCAAGTACTGAATCCATCGAAATGTTTAGTTATTTATCCATTTGTCCATCTATTTACTCACTTAATTATATATTGCTATTCATATTATGTGACCGACGGTCGGGGGGTGCCTGTTGTTGTGAGGAAGATATATCAAATTATTGCATCGAAAAACAATAGAAAACAAGAATGACTACAAGCCTTCTATTTCATATGATACAGGCACACCGAAGACCATAGACGAGTTGGCCAAGACCTAAAACAGAAGACGGATGACGATTACAAGAATACTAACAGCGCCTTGAGTGACAACGCCGCATAGCAAGAACACCCAGAATCAGAATACTCGACCCTAGACCACTCCGGATACGCTACCCCTTTGATGTTACCCAACTGACGCCTCAACACAGAATATGATCCTTTGACTTTCACGCAATATTGAACGTAGACCTGCCGTTCTGTACCCCAATACACACTCCAAGCAATTGTTACAGGCACAGATTTCTGGAAGGACCCCCCCTGTTCCCGAGGGCGTCAGTCGGGAAGTCGGCTCTAAGAACCCTGAAGACGCCCTGGTACTCCCAGTTTTTTCTGGACGGCTTTGTGCGTACTATGGGGTACCAAGACAAAGGAATCATACACGCGATTACAGTGAACTCACAATTACCAGTATAACTTAACCAAAAAAAAACAAAAAACAAAAAACAAAAAAACAGAAAGACACTTACGAACTTGTACATATAGCGATTCCTATTTACTTCTATTTATATCTCCTACTAATCTCTCATTGTTATTTATTATTTATCTATTTATTTATTTATTTATTTATATATTTAGCGCTGGAAAAGATATTCAATAAACAACGTAATGTACCGCGAGAATCGAATAAAACATTGAGTTGATGGGCCGCGAAATCCGAATGGGAAGCGGCCCTTAAACTACAATTTCAATCAATCAAAACGGTAAGTAGGGAACCCAAAATATCCCCACGTGTAAGTCGGCTATTCACTTTAATCAACACAGTCCGCTTGCTAATACCCTGATCAATATATTCTTCAAGTTCTTTCATGGCGAAAGAAAAACAGATAGACAGAAGAATAAATAATACAGTCAATGGAAATATGTACAGTTGGTAAACAGCGATGAGCGCGAAAGCGATCACCTGTCAATCACTGCTGGCATTTAAAACAGTTAATTCAAAGAGATATCAAACGAGGCGCACTCAACTGGCACTCTACAGCTGTCACTCACGAAACCAATTAAACCGGGCAACACAGTATCGACGCGCACCTGGCGTTGACAGCTACAAACATCCAATTAAATCCAATTAAAGTGCCCGCACACGCTTTTCACGCACGCGGAAATCCAATTAAGCAGAAAAAGTACAGGTTCTCCAAGAAATACATGGTAGATAAGTCTCCGAAAATGCAAAAAGTTGAAAACTTTTTACATCAAAATCTCAAAAAGTTAATTACCAAAGTTCACCAAATTTCACAAGTACATCACCAACAGTCAACAAAACACAATAAAACACGGAGCTCCGGAAACAACACGTGTGGAACGGTGTTTTTTTTCTGTTTTATAAGTAGTTGAATTTATTATCCGCATAAGGTATTTCATTTAATTGTACAGACATTCCAAGACGCGACAATAAGGACGTGAGAACAATTGTAAATTATAATGACGAAAAACGCGACAGAGACAGTGCGGCTGATTATATTTAAAGGAAAGAATTACAGTTATATAAAGTATATAGATATAAAAGCCGTGTATATAGGTAATGAGAGAAGCCAATTATCTCTTATTTTTATACTTTAATAGGCTTCGAAATAAGGATATGACAACCCGAAAACGATTATATGAGGCGCTGGAAGCTGTAGCTCCGAAGGCGAAATGGGTGGCAGCTATTAACAGCGAGATGTCCATAACTGCCAAGCCAGATACCGAAATGAACATTCATATTAATTAAACATCTGCGCGCCGGTCGGCACACAGCTAAAACGGAGCGATTAAATCAAATGATTGACAGCTGTAATATATTAAATCTAGCCATTTATTTGAACGTTAGAGTTGATTGTATCGAAAGAAAATAATCGGCTTATACCATGTATTTAATTCCTGAAGAAAAATATAAAGTAGATACGCTACGGAAATGGAAAAAGGTAATAGCCGTGGCCATTAAAAAGTGCAATTTGGAATGCAATCATTTACAATATACGGAGAAGCTAATCATAATTAAATCCACATTAATCGAAAAGAAAAACAACGCGACCATTGGAAACTGTACAAAATACATCAGAAAAGCACCAGAATTTATTGAAATAAGATAAGGAAAAGCGTTCAAAATCTGCCAAATTACGGATGCGTAACCTAGCTAAAAGGCGCACTATTAAAATAGCTGGATTAATGTCAACTTTCTCAAATTTTACTTCGTTTCGACAGAGCCAAATGACTAAACGAGTTTCAAAAATCAGAAGCAAGGCTAAGGAAAATTTAATTTTGTCTGTAAATTTTGGAAGAAGGCCAAAACGAATGACAGAATTGTTCCGTGAAAGACGAATATTGGAAAAATCAAAAATCCAGCCAAACACTAAATTCCAAGCAAGACAGACATTAGCACAAAAAACCATGAGATGTTCAGCTGTTTCAGTTTGGGAACAAAAACTACATTTAGTATTTTGGGTAATCTTGCGCATATATAATAAATAATTCGTAGGTAAAATATCATGACTCAGTTTCCAGGCCAAATCACGGGAACTCGGGTCAATTACAGGATTAAGTATGTTTTTCCAAACAGTCGGGAAATCAACAAGAGGAAATAGACCAAAAACACGGGGAAATTGAATGACATCTTTGACAAGAGATTTTCCTTTTCAAATTTCTTTAAATAGTTTTCCGGAATGTCAAAAAAGTAGCTACATAAATAAGTTTGCTAATAGCTAAAGTTTTCAGCGCCACACTTTTGCCAGATAGTGAGAGACCATATTTCCACAAATTTAGACTTTTTGTCAATTTTTCCAAAATAACATCCCAGTTTTTGTCAGAAAAGCCACCGCTTTCGAAAGTAACCCCTAACATTTTTGACTCATCCACCCAAGAAATACCAAAAGGATGATCTGACCTCGTTTTCCATTTCCCTAAGTACATTCCTTTAGTTTTTAGCTTATTTAATTTGGCTCCGGATGCTAAACCCCGGTCGCCCCAATACAATAATTTAGCAATGGATTTATTGTCTGTACAAATCCCCGTACTGTCATCGGCGTATAAGGAAATTTTGGCCTATAGATTTGTTCCTGGAATCTTGAC
>JAVTVY010028797.1:0-13323 GCA_036873755.1 Hanleya hanleyi
CAACTATAAACCATGTCATCATGTTGTGATTGGTATCATTGATATAGTATTGAATACTCCTGAAAAAGGGACCAAAATGTACTGCTTCGAGGAATATCATTTTGATGCCTGACGAAATGATCCTCCTTAACGCACTTGAACATTACTTTGTTGAGTGACCGAAACGAGAAAAAGTAGAGTTACGACAGAAATGACCTTCACCAGGCAAAACAAAGTCTGAGAGACATCACGGTACAATTTATTGCAGACCGTCGTGATAAATTCGTTATTGTTGCAACAGACAAGGCTCCGGATAATATATATTTATATGTAAATATTACTATTTCCAGATGGCTGAGAAGCAATCTTGTGTAGCTATTCTACCAGCTTCTTTATAGACTTAATCATCCAACTGGAATTACTTTGGAATGTCCATTCAGAAAAACACAAACAGTTCCTCCATGAAAGAGGTATTTCCCTTCCGATCACTCATACCGATATATCAATCTTGTATCGCATTCCAACAATGCATCAATTACCATACATCATCGCTTTATAGCTGAAATATTGCTGGACACTACGTTAAAATTTAATTCTCTTTTTCTCTCTCTCAATTACCATACAAAACTAGCCTATAGCTGATTTCAGAAGTTTTACAGCCAAACTTTAGTCCATTCGGTTTCAAGTTTGGGATAATTATTCGACTGCCATCCGTATGTCGAATATGTTTGGCTGCTTAAAATTTAAAAAAAAACTCAGCGAATGGTACATACATACAGACAGGTATCTACTTAAGAGTTCTTGATTCTATTAACTACTCTTCCTCGGCATCACTTATTTGTACACTTTAATTCATTAATACTATCGGTATTCAACAAAACTGGTAATCAACATTGTTATGTCAGAAGCCATAGAGTTTTCATCATTTTCTGTGTTGATAGAGTAGCTTGAATTTCTCATTAACAATATTTATGTAAAATTCGATAACGACATATACCAACCGGGTATAGCTATCCCAATGTGTACAATTTGTTGGTCACTGTTATCCGACCTATATCTCTTTTCATGTCAATACGCCTAAATGAAGAAAATGTCCAGAGATAGCTGTTTAAGGCCAGTTCTTTCTTATTCACCAAACGCTGTATAGCCGATTTCCTAGCATTTAATAATTCCTGTATTATCGACGCTCTGTATGATATATATCCACAGAGTTTGCAGGACAAGTTCACAGGGAACATTATATTTGGATCTATACCTTTACAAAATGAAATTGGATTTCTCTCGCGTCAAATCAAACGAGCGAGTCGCTTAAAATTTTGGCATGTAAACTACACATTTCTGGATATCAATATTCCAAAAGGACCTGCATAGGGCGCATACATATATCGCCTGGTTGCATTCGTTAGGTTCTATGCAAAACTTAAAATCAACACACAAAAAAACATTTGTGGAATCAAGCTGAAGAAGGCTTTCGATAAATGCATCTCATCAATGCAAATATCATCATTATTTACATTGCAAGTTTTGGTCGCTTCTCTCTTCCAGGAAACCGTATTGTGCTTCTTAGTTTTTATTATATGCATATTCGGAATTGATGCTTTCATGCGAATTACCTATTTCTGTGCAACATATGATGATCCAGTTATCTGACGGATCTTAAGCAAATACTTTAAGATAAGGTCATTTTCAGGGGGAAAAATACACTACCGGTACATAGAATCTGCAATTTAAATTTCTATCCTTGCCTAAGGAGTGTTGGAGTGACGTTCTGTCTATTGGAGCTTCTAAAATCATCTCCAACGCGTTTCTGTGAGACTGGTGCCTGTGATTTGAGCAATCATATTGTGGATTTGTACAGTCTTTATCGGACGTGATGGCACAAACATACAGTCTCATTTCTGGAAATCAATAATAGTCATCGCTAAATGTATTATTTTAAGATGCAATTAACAGTCACTTTTCAAAAGCAACGTAAACAACATAATTACTGGACGGCTATTAAAAGTGAACATATTATAGTAGTTACAGAATGGTTTAAAAAATAATTTCTTTGACTTGTTTCAGATGAGGTGGATATGCGTCAGTATCTTGAGCATTCTATGCCATGGCATTCTCTCACAGCAGGATGGTATTGAAGATCCCATCAGCTGCCCAGCTCCTGCGCCATGTGCTTGTTCCGGTACTTCCATAGATTGCTCGTCCAGAAAGTTCACGTCCATCCCGAAGTTTCGTGTGACAATGCAGAATTATACATCGCTGTATCTTGGGTACAACGACATTACAACGGTTGCGAAAGGCGCCTTTGAAAACCTGACAATAGGCGATTCGTTGAATCTGGACTTCTCGAACAACACACTACGCCATTTTGATGACGACGCATTTGCTGGTTTGGAATACACGGAAGTATATTTGAATATGCGGGGAGACAATCTCACTGCCTTGCCAAATTCTCTGAAGGCATTGCACTACATCAACGGCTTGGACGTTGATACAATATATTCTCTGGGCTCTGATGTTATGAGGATCATAGGGCCAAGTCTCAACTTATTTTTCTTCGGAATGGACCAGATGTTCCGGTGGCCTTCTGATCTGGAATATCTCACAGGTTTGAAAGCTTTGGTACTTTACAGAATGCGCAACATCTCGATCCCCGAAAACGCATTTGCGAGCTTTGAGGGAACACTGAATCACCTAGAACTGAGGCATTCCTCTCTGAACACCTTGCCCAAGGCTTTTTGTAGCTTGAGGAACCTGACACAGATAATATTTAATTATCCTACATTTTCACCAACATCGGAAATATTTCCCTCGTGCGACGAACCGCTGACGAATGTAAATTCCTTGTTATTTCTGGTCAAAGATTTCGCGTATTTCCCAAATGTCTTTCAGATATTCCCGAACATTTCCTTCTTAGAACTCCTTCAAGTTAATATCCGTGACATAGACGGTGTCCAGCTGAAGGACAACAAAATATCACGATTTTATATGATAGAAGCTGGGTTAGAACGTATTCCGAAATTCGTCAAGCAGATGACACATTTACAGAATTTACGTTTGACGGCCAACAAAATTACTGTCCTGGGAGATAATGACCTGGGAAATTTGACAAACCTTATTTCACTGCACCTAGATGGCAATCCTATTGTTAATATTTCCCAGAGAGTCTTTGAGAGCACGCCGTCACTGCAGGAACTGGATCTTTCTACCACTAACCTAGTAACTATTCCAGAAGCTGTTCGCTTCTCACCAAGGTTGACTATTTTGACGCTTAATCGGTACATTTCGTGTTCATGCGATCTGAAATGGCTACTGAACTGGAGCTTAATCAACGCAGTTAAGATCATCGGAACCTGTGATCATACCGCTCATTCTCGAGACATTATAGAGTACGTCAGGACGGACTTGAGGAGGTGTCTGGCTGATCCGCTTATTCCTGTTGGTTGAAAATATTTCGCTTAACAGACGCTCTTTTAATGCCGGTGAGTTTGTGAGAAGCAACATCACCTCGCTCAGATTGTGGCAACAGACACAAGAAATCGACATGGAAATACGAATGCACGACTATGCAACATTGAGAAATAAAGATAATTTGGGAATTGTTCACAAGGCGAAATGAAAAAAAATATATATACCAATGGCAGTTGAAACACCGACTTGAGGCTGTCATAGATGTGGGGTGTTATCATCGTTGGCAACTCTGGTACAGATATGAATTTTCGTAATGTCGTTCATAGAAAGGCTAATTTTTCTCTTGTCTGAGCACAGTGTCAACCGCTGACAAATTGTACAGAATACACGGAAATCTGATCGAGGAATACTATTCGTAATATACTAGCATTGAGATCTGTTCCTCACTTTTCACTCCCAAATTGCACTGCCAAATTGAGTTGATGATTTTCAATACAAAGAGAGGTTATATGATAGAAGCGTTAACAATGTAAATTCTCTTCATAGCAAGTAAGGCAACTAACTCACTTCGCCTCATTTCATCCATACTCCCTAATTGACTTTATAACAAACCCATAGCTAAATCTGTTGCGTATACTCATGCCGGAGTACTGACAAGAAGTCATATGACCCCCAGCCCAATATTGTGAATGCATATCTAAAAACATCACAAGAATCAGAAATGAATCCTCTGGTGACTTGTATCTCAGCCACGCTTCAATTTTAGATGCTCATTCGGACATAGTGAATGACATGACCACACAACCGTTAGCTCCGAGCGGTATTAGATAAAAATATACAAGCGTAATTATGGAACAGCCCGGTCATTGGATAAAAAGTGATTAACTATGTGATCATATGGTAGAATAAACAGTCCGAACCTTCAAACCTTAGAATCAGAATGGACATTTTGTGTCCAGATGATGTGAAGCAAATTAACGCCAAAATATTGACGAAAATCATTTTAAAGTTCAAAATGAGACTGACCTTATCTGAAGTTGTTTTAATTACGATCCTACAAAGTTCATCTTATGTCATCTGCCTTTGCTAGGTCCACACATTTATATTATACGGCGAACTCATTCAATATCACCAAAAGTGACGTCATCTTCAAGCTAATTATAAATTTCGACCGTCGTCTAAAACAAATCAAGTTGAATACGGCGAACTCCTTCAATATCACCAAAAGTGACGTCGTCTTCATGCTAATTATAAATTTCGACCGTCGTCTAAAACCAATCAAGTTGAATATGGGTACTGGATAAACTGGACATACTGGATTGAGCGTTCGAGATAACCCTAGTCACAGTTGTAGTGTAGCTGTATGTTACGATGTGAAGCAATTCGTCTTGCTGACATGTTTGGAAGTTGTATCCGTCAATGGTCACCACTGCCACCGTGCCTACCTCTGCTGCTCCGAAACGACAAAACCAAGGAGGCTAAAATTTGGTGACTTTAAAGCTTATTGGGGTTATTTTGAGTCTATTTTCATTTACCCCCGGGCAGATGATCATGGGTAAATTCAAAATGGCGACCATGTGGTATCCGCGAAAGTTGTGTTTTTCAATCTTTTCGCTCCATTTCTTCACATTTTTCTTGTCCAGGAGGCATTGAAAGTATTTTATTGATGCAAAACTAATTATTCTATATTTTATTTTATTTTTTTCGAAAGAAAAATCGGAAAAATGGAAATTTAGAAAAAATCGACCCAAAAAAGGCCGAAAAATGGCTTCCAGAAGATGACGTCACTGTGACGTCATAATGGTGGCCATCTTGGATTTTTTTTACATTTCCCGGTAGAGCTTGAACCCAAGATACTGTGTGGTAAGTTTCAGCGCTCTAGCCCTAGTGGTAGAGAAAATATATAGGAGGGGCACTTTCCGCCCCCAGGCACGCGATACCCCAAATCTTTGGGCCAGATAGCGTTAAATGGAGTATTTATGATGGGTAAAAAAATTCTCCATTCAAAATCAAGGTTTCTTATTTATGACCATACCATATATACGCAAAACACTTCAATTTTTCCCACCTCTTGCATATCGCTCCAATTTCAAGTGTTTCTGTCTTAAACCAACGAATTGGTACATATCAAACCATCTTAACGCAAACTGGACATTATAAAATATGCAGTTGTAATCGCACAAGGTCGTCTCCATCATTTTAACTTTCTGCTTATCGCGACACGTGATGTGAGAAATGAATTTATTTTGGACGTAAAATCCGTATTCTCGGACCTACATGTGAGGTGCCTAGGGTAGCTTCGCTTTAGCGGGATGGGTGACCGGGTGCTGTGCTGACTGGGCTGATCAGTGTCCAGAATAATAGGAACTGTGGACACTCTCGTGTTCTGGCACATGTAGGCACCGTCGTGATATGACTGAAACAATGTTGAAAACGACGTTAAATCCTACTCACTCACTCACTCATTCACTTTAGAGTCATATGGTTGCATTTTAGTTGCCAGACGTCGTCAAATTATTCCCTCTCTTACATATCGCTCCAATTTGTCTGCTCTCTCACGTTAAGTGAAAATAGACATTTCTTGATACCTTGTACAAACGTGTCTCCCGACTTTCACTCAGGATAATTAGCATTCAGTCTTCCATGTCATAACAAAAATTGTCTGACATTATCATTTTAGCTGTTCAGGGACATTTACAATTAACATTTTATGCTATTTTGAACATCATTTCAAACTCCCGCTTTACAGAATAAATAATTATGTATATACAGAATAAACATTTATAATTAAGGATGAGGCTGGTATTCCCTTTAAAACATATATTTTTTTTTGACCTTTTCAACATGAATTCCTACATTTATACACATCAGAAATATGAATTAAAAATCGGGGTGACCAAATCAAGTTATGCTATGGTTCAACTTGGGGTACTCCTTATGTCGGATTAGCACAGAAAAGATAGGGAAATTGAGACAAATAATCATAAACTCGGAATTTTAGTTAATAATGAACAAAGATTTTTATAAAAATTTCACATGACACGTAAATCACACAATTTCATGTTAAGAATTGAGGGTCGCCAGAATAATTTGTCATGAACAATGGATTCATTTTACACTGCCCTATCTACTCTCAAGTTATTGCTATTATCTTAGAATAATTTGTCATGAACAATGGATTCATTTTACACTTCCCTATCTACTCTCAAGTTATTGCTATTAACTAAGATAGTTGTCATCGCAACACATTTAGTCATATGCAAAAAAATAGTTCTGCATACTTTCAATATACCAAAACTTAGATTATTGAATTGCGAAATTGAGTTTTACTCTATTTGAAATGTATTAGGAAATATGCCTGATTGGTAGGCCTCCACATTAAGAACGACAGAATGATGATTTTGTTTCCAAAACTTCAAAACTGAGAGAAGTTACTTCCTCCAATATATAGTTGTCAACCTTCAATAGCTTCTATTGGTTTAGCAACATATGTGCATCTGATATAAATAAAAGAAAAAGATAGTATGTGTTACTTCCACGAATAAATATACACATTACGGGGATAAATAATATGTTTTCTTAAAAAAAGACAGATATATCGTTTTAAATAAGGTAAAGTAAAAAAATTCATGAAGCATATATATTAGTGAAAACAGTGAGAAATATATAAACTGATAAGCCTAATAAAATCACTTCAACTTCAGGTGATAAAAATATCACTTGTACCGGTGTGTATCCCTGTCTGACAGAGTCGAGCAGTCTCCTGCCACTTTCCGGTGACTCAGTTAAAAGCGGTGGACATCAGACGAAAACTCTGGCGTTTGTGTTCGGCTCAAAGTTTCTGTTTTTGCGAGGCATTCACCCCAATAGCAGATAATGTTATCATCGTATTAATGGGCTGGCGTTCCTTCGTAGACTATCATAAAGCATCATAAAACGAACGGACGGCGAATTATAAGAGAGCAGAAATATCTGCTGTAACAATTCGACATTGTTTTCTCAAAAGACATAAACAGATGGAAAGTAAGCAAAGACAACCTGCCTGAAAGATAATATATTGGTTTAATACCTACTAAAACCAGCCGCAAATACCAGTTCGGATGTTATTGTATGTACTAAAAATACAAAGAAATTCTTCAAACAATTGTATTCCTCGTAGATACAAACTTGAAGGAGGTGTGGTGTGTTTCGATATTAGAAATAAGATTGTCGAAAAGAACGTGCGTTATCCAATAGGAGAAACTGGACAACTGTTCAAATCGGTCTGGATGTATTTCATGATGGTCAAACTGGGACCAAGGTGACCGCCGTGACAACGACCGCGAATGTCAATTGAATGCATCTTTTCCCAGTGCAATAGCCAGCTAAAAAGACATGAACAGTCGAGAAAATTATTGTCAAGATTCAATATCATTAAACTCGGTATTCGTAAAATAGTCCGTGGAATCGTTTGCAAATGAGAGCCGAGAAGATTTAACTCTTCAAGAGATGGAGTGTTGTCAAAGGCTCTATAGGAAATATATTTAATCGGGTTATTGCCTAGATCGAGCACCCTGAGGTTGGTCATGCTTTTGAAGTCATTTACTCCCAGTGTGGTAATTATCCCGCCTATGCGGACATGCTGCAAATTCGTCATCTGGCTCAAGAATGGGGGGATGTGGGTGAGGCGGGCACCCGTCCATTCGAATCGGGTCACCACGTTAGACTTCAGATTTACACTGTCCAGATTTCCGATTTCCAAGACTGTATCAAACTGTAGGAAGGTAATATTGGGAAAGGTTTTGAAGATTTCTGGGAAATATGGTAGGCCAGCATCCCTGAAGGCTAGATAATTCACGCATGTTAGTGGTTCATGACACATTGGGAATATGTTGGCCGACGGCGCTAAAGTGCATCCAATCAACTCCAACTCTCTTAAGGTCCTCAAATTGCATATGGCTGTAGGAAAGGGGCTTAATGATGATCGAGTTATTTGAAGCTTTGACAAGCTGTGTTCTTGCCCGGCAAAGGCGTCCTCCGGAACTACAACCCGGTCGCGCAGTCTGACTAGATCCAATTCTCTCAAATGGATGAGATAACGCAGTTCATTTGGCCATTGGGTCATGCCATCCATTTCTAAACGAAAACGCTTCAGACTATGACCTATGACTCTCATAACACCCGGATTCAATGATTTTAGTCTGTCAATATCCAAAACTTCCAGACGATTTAATGCTTTCAACGCTACCGGCAATGCAGAAAGATTCAGGCGACGCATTGATAATTCTACCTGCGTGTCCTCTAGACCAGCGAACGCCTCGTCGTCGAAATAGTTTATGGGATTATCATTTATGTCTATAGATAGAGATCCATTATGAACGCAGCTTCTTCTATCGTCGTGATATCATTGTATTGCAGTAGGATGTTGGAGAAATTCTTAAGCGTCTTGTGAAACGATGGGATCAACGATAGCTTATGATGCGAGCACCAAATAACTCCAGTGGTACACGAACAAGGCGCTGGGGCCGGACAGTCGAATTCCACGTCCTCGTGAGACTCAGCAGCGTGACATAGAAGGCATAATACACTGATGTATAGCCACTGCATCTGAAATTATACAGTGTAAAAATGAGTACTACTACAAATACGCTTCTAAACGCTCAAATATTCTGCAGTTCATCATGGATGAAGAAACGAAAAGAGGCATATTTCCGACTGGAACGTATGCTCAACATTCGGGCCCACTAAAAGAGTGTACATGTATGTGTATTGGATTGATTAAAGCAGACTTTGTCATGCTCGATAATGCTCGGCAGTGTACGAACACTAAACGATGGTGAACCTAATGTTTTGATGATCTCTTTTCATTGTAATTCACTATACATGATACTCAACTGGTAGGAAATGGAAGGTAGATCTGAATTTAAGCAAGGTATTTCCTACTTTAAATGCTTGAGTTAAGTTCGAAGCAAATAACTGGGATTTCCATTACAAAGAAAGTTTATCCATTAGTAGTTGATTCGATAATTGACTTTTTCTACTGTACAATCGTCTACTCCGGCAATCATTCGGCCATCGTCCATTTAAGAATTTCCGGATCTATAATCCAAAGACCTAATTCGAATACCTGCATCAGCACCAACTTAAAAAAAAATAGATCATAGTGTACATAAAATAGGTTCGTTTCAAGCAAGACTGATGCGGTCAACAATCTTCAGTAATTATAATATGAACCACTGAGTTGCTTTCTGAGTGAAACTCTTTAAATGTTCTTCTCAAATTTTGGAGAGAAATAAGCATTTCTGTTTCAGGAAATGTCCAGAAGAACGGTTCTCAACAAACAGTTCTAGTAATGATAATATGGATTTTAACTTCAAGGAAATACCATTGCAATATATCAAGAATAAATTGAATGTTTCGGGCACGACGAAAGCAACTGATATAGATAATGTGCCCGATTGACTGTTGGGGCTATGAGCTGGAGTTATCTCCCGTACGTTACATTACATATTAACTAATCTTTGACGACTGACAAACTGTCTATCGTTTTAAACAGTGTTACTGCTCGTCATAAGATTATCGACCAATGTTAGAAGTATATACGGAAATATTAGAAGATCTGTACACATGCAGCTGTGTGGTTTTATAGAACAACACAGTCTGTTAAATGAAGTCTACTCCTCCTTTAGGCCAGCACATCTTAGAGATATTGTACTGTGATGTAGTATGGTCTAACTGCTCTCAAAAACATCTACTCGGGATACCAAAACACCAAAACAGAGAAACCGACATGAGGGGATGAGAATACCCCACAAATTGTCTTCGATTTAGACGTTTTTGTTAAAGCACCCTATCACAACGAACACAACCCCCCTCACTAAGTCCATTTAAACTCATGGCGGTCTACAGCTCCCAAACAATCTCAATTTGAGAATCTAAACTTCAGTGCATCATAGCCTATCACTTTAGGATCAGCTTGTATCCATCCGCAATGTTTTCCACGTACAAAATATCCGTTAATTGTATATCTAGTGATTCGCTAACGTACTGTTTGAACCTTGATATGAAATTCCAGCGATAAAAAAATCGTCACCTGGTTCACGGTATAGCGGAATTGTAACTGCCTTCTGTGATAGCGGGCTAAATAAATCAGTTATTTCGACTTTCGTTGAAGTCATCACCTCCACAAAGCCGATAGAGCAAACCTCTTTGGCACCGCAGGGCTCTGGTGATCAACAAATCCAATTCAAATACGCCCCTTTTTCTCCGAAGTTCAAATTAGGCCTGAAATTAATCTTGTTGCAACGCGTTTTGTCACAAAAAGGCGTTACTTTTGCATTCAGATTCAACACGTGTTGTCACAACTGTTGTATTCGGTTGCAAATGCGACAAACCGCGTTAACACTGCATGCAGAGTCAACGCGTTTTGTGGCATATTGAATTTTGACAAAACTTGGTAGGAGTGTCGATTTGAATGAAGAAGGATAGGAGATTCCGACGCGTTTTGTCCAAAAATGAAAAGTTGAACGATTACGTCTGGGGGTCTACGGAAGCCAGAATGTCTTTTCAAATCTCCGGAGCATATTTCACTTCTTCGCGAGAAAGAAAATAATTGAAATACGTTGGAGCGCCTCTGTCTTCTACGTCTGCAAAACTTAACTTGGATATCAGTTGAATCAATAAATTTATTCACACATTTACATATTCATCTAAGCATTCAGAAGTAATCGGATATCCTTTAGAACACCTTAATCATCTACATATGAGAGAAAATAGTTCGGAGCACGTATGTCATCTATGTATGCGATGATGATATTTCAGGCCATTTTAGCCCTATGTTAAAGAATCAGCAACGCCTAGACTCCGCCCTCGTAAATATTATCGACTGAAAGTAATTTGGAATACCTAAATCATCTACATATTCGCAAAATGACATGGGACACCTAAGCCACACCTCACTATGTACATTGTCATTTATGCGACAATAATCGCACATACCATCGACACATTTATAGTTATATACGCATGTGATAAAAAACCTTGGAATTATTTTGGAGCAACAAAGTCATCTATGTATGAGGCAGTAAAAAAACCGTGAGTTGAAAACCCTGTTAAATCACAAGCGTCTAGTCCGTCATTCAGTATTCAGCATTCAAAAGTGAATGAACAACGCGCAATTCATCTACATGTATATCTCCAGCGTATGCATAAAACAGCTTGATCTCAGAGTCCTGTGCATGCCTTTGTGGCACGGAGATAATACGTAGTATCGAAGTCATCTTCGATTGGGGAATTCGTCAACATTCAATATGGGCTTTTTTAGGGTTCCAGTCACGGATAAGCTTTTTGTTACAAATGTTGCCTTCCTCAAAATTGTGAGCAAACATTATAAAACATTGCATGCAGAGTCAACGTGTTTTATCTCAATTGTGACAAAATCCAGCCGCTATGACAACAGACTTTGCCGCTACATACAGTATTAACGAGTTTGTCAAAGAGTCATAGTATGCGAAAATTTTGACAAAACCGGTTGCATAGCCTCAACCTATACCTTATGGCATCAAAAATCGTTACATTTGTTCTCTATTATGACGAAAAACACACATATATATTGTGTGCTTGTATGAACAGCTTCGCAACATCAGCGACTTACCTTGTAATATTTTCAAATGTGGAGAAAATCTTACATTCAGCTGGATTGGCAATATCGTTGTGACAGCAAGTTGATAGAACCATATACGATATACCTGTCTCATACAGGTGGTATATTCTCATGAATCTTGCCGATTCATATCTCGTTTTCAGAATGGACAGATTAAATAAAATTACTATACTTTTGTTTTAGAACAACACGAAAACAAATGTGGGTCATTAAATGCCGAAACATTAAACTTCCTGGATTACTGTTATTTGATCTAACCTAGAACAAATTCGGGTTATTGCGGAGAGCATCGAGAAGATGGGTGGGAACACTTGTCAAAATATTGCAATGCTTTTCCTTTGAAATACATTACATTTCACTTACGGATCCAGTCTCCAGATCAAACATTTGCCGTCGTACGCTGTAAAATATGATACCCTATACATACGTAAGTTCCCTGCCACTGAAAATATTGTGTCCTGATCGGTATCATACCGTGGCGGTGACTACGTCTTCAACATAACATTTTTTCGGTCACACGCTTTTGTCGTCGAGTGTCGCAACGAATACGGCTTCCATAAACTGTTGATTCTGATGAAGCCGAGGTGGAGTTGGTACCTTGTGACACATTTGAGCTGCAAGCAAAACTGCTCATAGACGCGGACCGGCAACCTGATCCTAGTCAACCAATTGAAAAAATGGAGTTCGTACGTTACCGACTCCGACCGCACAGGCATTTCGGGGGAGTATTGGTTCGAGATCCGGAGTTCCGTTAAAAGTCCACACAGACCAAGAACAAAACTTGGTCAGAACGATTTTTCCAATGGTCTGCGGAATGTTTCAGACTGACATGTAGGGCGGTATAGCAGTTATATGATTTTCTTTTATAAATTATTATGATATGTAGTGGGTCATCTTCTGTTACTGATTGCATGGCCATCAGATCCTCGGTTATTGGAGATATGGATCTCTTGCCTAATATAATATCATGTTAAACAAAAATATAACGTTCCTAATTCATATTCTATTTAACATAGCAAACAAACAACTAACCTGTGCCAAGGGCTATCTGGTAAAGTTGCCAAATTAAAAGCGTCTAGTCCGTCATTCATAATCCAGCCGTCGTCCATTAGAGAATATCCGCGTCCATAATCGAAAGACCTATTCCATTTTCCATATAACAGTATTAGCACCAAATTCAAAAAGACAATCATAGTATACATAAACATAGGCTTGTTTCCTGCAAGAGAGAAGCGGTCAACAGTTTTCAATGATGACGGCAAGACATCATGATGTTCCAAAAATATCAAATCCGT